>MU628458.1:0-138873 GCA_025688805.1 Aspergillus egyptiacus
GAAATGTTATGATTAAAAGCTTTATTTCCTGCTCCGAAGGAAAGCCGCAACCTGTTCATGCCGGGTCACAAAGAACATTCGCTTACGATCCGACTTCCAGATCAGAACCCCGATTTCTTCTGCGTATCGACATGGAGCCTCGTATTCAGCCAGGCTGACAAAATCTTTGAACAAGAAGCCAGCCGTGGCTTTAACACGGTCGCGCTCAAGTTGCCAAAGACGGATTTGGTCAACAACTGTCGGAGGAAGGACTGACGGCGGTATTCCGGCCTGGTTGGACGTGGACCGAGAAACGTTGTGTTTACGCATTTGTGGGTGTGCATGCGTAGCTAGGTATGAGATGATCTGGTCGGCCGTGATACCCATCTCAATGGCTCGACGAATAGACTGCCGTGTAATCTTTCCCGTGATCAAGTTCGGGAAGCGGTATTTGAGGGTCGTGAATAGCGCAATAAGAGATATTTGAAGAGGTGAGGAGGTGTATGCATAAAGTCGGTAGTTCGTTTCAATGATGATAAAGCCGGAACCAGGCTGATTGGTGTCGCTACCGCCGGGGCCGGATAGGGTGCCAGATATAGGGTTGCTGAGTGCACTCGAGTCGGATGTAAGGGTAGTTGCAAGACGGGTGGGATAAAAATGACCCGCTTCCGGTGAGTCTTGATAGACAATGCCGAAGTCCGCCAAGTCGGTCAGAGTGCGAAGTTGGTTCGATGTCAAATGTTTCTTTTCGTAGGACTTGCCCAGCTCTAAGCTACTCAGGAGGAAGATAAAGGAGAGCACTTCAACACTGTCCATCCCAATAGCCTCGGCGCTTTCGACATAAAGAATCAGGATATGCCAAACTTGCGTCCCGACATCTTGTAAGACGAATGCGAATCCGTCCTGAGTGATCTCAACGCGACGGTCTCTTACTTCCACAAGGTGCCCGGCTTGTAGAAGCTGCTTCACACCTTTGCTCAAGTTCACATCGCGTTGGTTCCCTAGGCCACTAGTGCCAACCATGTATCCGAGGACTCCCTCCCACTGTCGGCGCGCATACTCGTCTAGATCGGCGATAGAGACACTCTCCACATCTGGTATCTGGGAAAGCACGCCGAAAGATTGGGTGGCCTCGGTTCCTGTGAGAGCTTGTCGGAGCGAAGCAGCAAAGGGGTTGGTGACCATATAGGCACGGACGTTGTCTGCGGTTGTCGTATTCGAGAGGATATGCAGTCTTCCCAGGATCGACAAAGCGTTGTCCCTCTCCCTGGACGACGAACGTAGACTGTCAGCAGAGTGGCGGTCGCAAATGAGCATGTTAGCGGGCTCTCTACTCACTTCAAGCTCTCAGATTTGACCCAACTCTCCAAGTCCGCGGCGGGGAGCGGGTCCTTCAGATAGAGAAGCGCCATCACAAAGCATTTTGCTATTGTCGCACAACGGAGGTTAACCGAGCCCGAGAAATCGCTCACCACAAAATATCTACATACCCAAGTCAGGCAACATGCGCCTGTAGATAGCAAGAGCGGTGGATGGCTGCTGGTAGAGCTTGAAGAAGACCGTTCCAGGAAGGCTCTCGAGATAATCAAACGGGCGGGACGGGGCAGCAGCCATCTTGCCTTGGAGCGAATGTAGCTATCACGCTATAAGCATGGTGCGGTCCGGCACGTAAGTATGGAGCACTGAAGTACGGGGAGGCGTCAGAGAGCGAACGAAAGATTCGATGGATCTTCAGGCTGAAGCTTCAGTGAAGGAAGGTATATTTACTCCGGTGACCGAGACGGCCCGAAGCGAAGTCCGGGCGATGACCTCACGGCACGGAAAGGTACCACGAGAGATAGACAGACACACGGTCACATAGCCCATTACCTATCCCATCGATTAGAGATGTCTGCTCTACGGTTTGTAAAGTCTGTAAGTACTTCTCATTTGCCTGCAATATTTGATATGTACTCCGTGTTTTTCTAACCCTCGCAATAGGTTTGGGAGTCCTTCCGGGCTACCTCCGGGTTAGAGCCTCGGTAAGTGCTCAAGTGCTGTCGAGCAGGCCACAATTGCTGAGCAGGGGACATCATACAGGCTTCTAGATAATGTAAGCTCGATGTTCATAGAGGGCCATCGTGTTCTCTAACCCTTAGCAATTATGAACTTTCAACAAGCTGTCTCAATATTTTCAGAGCACCAGCTATATCAGTACTGGAAATACGCTAATCAGTATAAACCCAGCTCCGGGTAACCGCTGCGAAGCCAGGAACGGTCAACTTTGAATTAGACATTCAAAAGGAACATACAGTACGCCTATGCATTCCTTACCAGTTTGGCAGCACATTGTCTAATACAGTCCTAGAACCGGTTACAAATCCTTCATGGCGGGACCATCGCTAGTATGGGTAAGGCTGGATAACTTTTAGCATTCCTTGCTCGGCTTTACCTTTTCTTTGCTCACGATCCGAAGTCGATCTTGGTGGCTCTTTGGCTGTTGCCTCTCGCGGACTGTTTGCCACGGGCGTCTCAACCGATCTTAATGGTATGTGACAAGTGCAGACAGTGTGCCCCCTAGCGTAGAGCGATAACTGAAAGTATCTAACCATATTATAGTGACTTACCTCAGTTCCGGTGGTAGAGTCGGCGACAAGATTTTGGCAGTACGTTCCCTCTTGGCACATTCATGAACATAGGGCTAATGCCGCGCAGGAAGTAACATGCGATAAATGTATGTTTCCAAAAAGACCTTGAAATAGTGCCTTGGGGTACTTATCAGGGCGCAGCTGCTTCTTCTCCTACTTGATGTGAAATCCCATCCTCTAACGATTTATGCAGTCGGCAAAACCCTTGCGTTCACCTCCATCAGATTTATGAACAGCAAAGGAGATGTCTTTGCGAGAGGAAGCCATACTAAGTACGTGATTATGGACAGTTTTCCCTTGCCTCGCCTTATTGACCCAACAATAGGTACGTCGCGCTTGCCTGGAAAGACCCCCAGAACATCGTGGAGGAGTTGAATGAGCGCAAGTCATCGTGAATATATAGGGGATGCTCGGCGAACGAAATGGCCTAGAGACTACCATAGATCATCGATTATCTGCCGCTGATTGAAATTCAAGCACGGACGCTACATGGAATAGACAGACACATCGCAAGCTTGACTTGAAAGCCCTAAGTGACTATATATTGATGTATGTATCTCATTATCTTAGAGGATAGAAAGATGTTCGTGTAACGAGACCGGGAGGAGATATCTGACCGTAATGTATAACCAAAGTAAGCCTCAGCAGCTGAATACTCCCGTTGACCCAGCAATTCGCACTTTTAATTCCTCGCCTTCACGTGTGTAATACATGTTCATGTAATGGATCTTCATCGCCGTCTTCACCAGCCCCAAGCATAACCTCATCACCATCTTCGACCAAGCCACCGTCTTCATCTGGCATCGCTTCATCGATGATCACATCCTGCCCGCCCAATGCCTTGATCTTCGCCTGGGTCATCTCAAAGACATACTGGCCAAGATGTTCCACGCCTTCCATTGGCGTGCCTTCGACTTCATCGTCTATTGATCGCGTAGTTGGGAACATTTCCCCAGGAGCAAGCATGAGCTTATCTGGGCGCTGCAACAGCAAGTCAAAGGCAGGCTTTAGTTCGTAGCACGACTCGAAGACTTCGCGCCGGCCGAGGATGTACAGACCAAGGCGGGCACGGGAAAGCGCCACTGTAAGTCGGCGTACGTCACGGAGATATCCCACTGTACGGGTCCGTGTGAGGGAAAGGATGACATCTAAAGTATACGAAGTCAGTTTGAGGGCAGGCGGCAGGCCAGAAACAGGGATAAGACACTTACAGTCGTTCTGTTCCCCTTGGTACTTGTCCACAGTGGTAACTACCTTGGGCATACCGAAAAGAGTGTTCTTAGCACACCGATGATTCAAGACGTCTTTAATCAGTGCCGTCTGACCTGCGTAGGTTGCCAATATCGTTATCTTCGACGCCGGATAGCCGAGAAGACGCATGTACTGGAATATGGCAACAGCATACTCTGCCTCGCCAAGGTTCTGAATGAAATAAGGAGTAGGTTCACGTTCCCCTGTGCCTTGGTAGTCAGGGACATTGATGAACTGGTATTCAAATTTAAACCCAGAATTCGCCTGCTGGAACTCTGGCGCCTGTTCAATGATGGGCAGGTTCCCGAGGTTGTTGTAGCGCCACCGGAAGAGCTCCGCTATAGTAGACCTAGAACGGCCCTGTTGGTCAAGCATGATCACTGGAACCCCCAACCTAACCAGACGAAGGAAGAGACTTTGTTCAAAATGAGCATACTGTCGGAAGGCCATATTTTGGATGATTGGGGAGTTTTGGAGGTGATCTCCACAGAGAACGATGCGTTTCAGAGGAAGTTGGCCATCCTTCATATTCTGCAGAGCACAGGGGATGAAGCTCTCAACTTCAGTAATCTGAGCAGCTTCTTCCATGACAACGTTATCATAGTGAAATCCAAGGTCAGCGATCTCTTGACGACGCATAGCCGCATGTGTACTAGTCATCGCGATGATTCTAGCTTCCTTCACAAGAAGATAGTTGGCCTTGTCCTTGGGCTGTCGCAATATCTCGAATGGTCGAATGTCTTCTAATTCAGAGAAGATCTTGTCGATGTGACGCTGGCACCCTTCTGCCACATCGATCACACTTTCTTTGGAAGACGAAGGCTCGAAGATTGGCTGTGGGGCGTTGGAGAAGTATTCATGGAACGGGAAAGCCGCAATGATATCTTGTGTAGATGCATTATCGGCACGTGCAGCGTCCCAGAATTTCGCCCATGCCGGTTTGATATAGACTGTATTGAAGTAACCTGCGGTCTCGCAGGAGTTTCCATGTGCACCTTGCGCACCGATCGAAGCTGCCAAACGGGTCACTTCCGCAAGAAGGAAGTTTCGATTATCGAGGAAAGACTCAACACGACCGTATTTGCTGTAGCTGGTCTCTGTTTCTAATTCTTCTTCGCCGTGACCGAGGCGCAATAGATGACGTTCGTCGATGTCTAGGGCCATAATTTTTTGGAAAAGCTGGTTCAACGCCTGGTTGCTGTGCGCAACAAGTAGTGTCCGTTCGGATGAGAAATTATGATAGATATTGTTAATAATCTGAGTGGCGACATCAGTCTTTCCAGTTCCTGGAGGGCCGACGATGACTGTAAGCCCTGGCTGCGTACCCGACGCAATCGCTTCGACCTGAGCTGGTGTGAAACGGACAGTATTGAGCTTTGGTGCATCAACGGGGTAGGGACCTGGGTTCGGTGGCTTATACGTCGAGACACGAAGAGACTTGGGTATCGCTTGTCCTTCCACTGCTTGCTCCCGTCGCCGCTTCTTTGATGAGCCTTGAGGCGGCTGTGGCGGGTCTTCAATATATTCCAGGGCGTATGGTGGCTGAAAGCTTGATGCTGCATCACCTGAAGGCTCAATGTTCATGCCAGGGAAGCTCTGAACTAAGTGTTGCCAATCCAGGAAAGTGTCTCTGAAATCCACAGACCTAAGGCGATTGGGCAACTCCGTGTAACGGGCCCCAGCGGGATCTCCATAGCCCAGGAAAATGTCTTGGATCCATGGGGGAAGCGTAATATCGGAAACGATGAGCCGCTGAATTGTCTCAAGAATCGACTTGAAGTTATTCTCTCTCCCTTTCCTCCTTGCAACCACGTTAATCAAAGGGTAAATGTCCGGTTTCCCCTGCGCGCTGCGATCCTTGTCCGCCTTGAAGGCAGCTGGGTCCAAGTTAACCAGCAATCTTCTGAGACGTGGGCGAGATTTATAGCCGTTTGTCTGGCCCAATGTGGGTTCGCGAAGAGGACGGCCGTTCTCGTCAAGGACCTGGACAATATTTGCGGTTCGAAGATGTGCAATGCCAGGCGTCTGAGGCGCGTCGAGGCTCCTCAATCCAGATTTGCCTGCATTACCAGGTTGCACGGCTAGAAGGAAGACAACATCATCGGGGCGAAGCGAATCCCATTCCATCCGGACGTGGTCTGCCAATCTTCCAACCTCGATGATAATCTCAGCTCTCACAAAAGCAGGCTTGATCGAACCTACCTTGGGAGGCGCGACTTCGATTATGGCGGGTTTCGAGATTGGAATGGCCATACGAGAGAAACCATCAAACGTCAAAATATTTCCATCCTGGCTGGAACGAGGCTGCATTCGCTTGACGATCGTTTCCATGTCCTTGCGGATCTGAAAAAATGCTTCCGCGCGGTATAAGAGGAAAGATCGCCAAAGAAAATCGCCAAGGCTGAGATACTGAAGATTCAGCTTAGGAATAGCAAGCGGCCTGGATCCATCATATGTCTCGTTTCGGAGCAATGATGGGTCATACAAACTGTCTTCAGTAGGTACGACGCTCAGGTGGGAGACGGCTTCTTGAAATGGTATGATGCGCTCGTAGTATGATAGGAGCACCTCCAGGTATAATTGCCTATCGGTTGTGACATTCGCTTGCCTAGGATAGCTTGTGCGAAATCCTAGGTGCGAGCACAGACTCTGAAGTTCCGGTTCTTCTAAAGAAGAAAGCTGACTTTCGAGTTCCGTCCGTTGTTCAAGTGAGCCGTAATTCGATAAAGCTAAGATCGTCAATTTATCCTTGAAATGTTTCATCGAGGTCCTCTGTAGCTGCGCTAAATCCTGACAGTGAGCATCGTACACTGCCTGAGACGACAAGGCCTCTCCTGTGTAGTCGTTGATCGCAAATCCAGTAAAATGTTTTAGAAGATTGTAGAAGTCACGGAAAAGCCCATTCTCCGCTGAGCGGTAGATTTGGGACAGGCGCATGACCGGGAGCAGGTGGAGGTCTCTTAACAAAGTGTTCACGTACCGCCTCGTGGGTAGTTGACTCTCTAGATCCACGAGGAATTCGAGAAACCGTTCACAATATCGCAGGTTATCTGACTGCTCCTTCTCAGACCCATTCAACCGCCGCAGGAAATCTAGAAGCATGGTATATAGCCAAGATCGCTCAAATCGCATTTTCATCTTAGCCGTTTCGTCCCCTGCGTCAAAACGTTTGATTGCGGCCCTCCATGCCTTTTTCAAATTCGGGGCTTTTGCGAGCATCCGTTCCCGAGCTTCCTCACTGTGAAGATTATGCCAGATGGATATGGATACGAGAGGCGCGCACTCTTTCCGGATCAGGGAATTCTCAAGGGACTGAAAGGCGCTTATCATGAACGACAGTATTGAGAGACGCGAGGAGGTAGGGAGCGATTGATCGATGCTTAGGGAAAGAATTCGGTGGAAGAGGCTCGAGAAGTCATCGGGACGGTCCGAGAATATATCTAGACTTCGTCAGGATCCGCAGCTAAGGTACAGGCGCATCGAGTCTTACCCCATATCGGCAAATGCTCTCTCTGCTTAACGCTCACAATCATTGTCAGAAGCAGGACGTGGTAATTTGAGGCGTCTTCCGTGTAAGTCGGCCATAGAAACCTATTAAATGACTTAACATTCCCGAAAAATAACACCCAAGCAGCATCAAGAGGTACCTTTCGAGAATATTGAGGTTTTCCAGTGTGAGAAGCGAGCGGAAGCTGAAGCTCTCGGCTTCTAGGGGGTCCCAGATATTCTTCTTGATCACATCGTGCTTCGGTTTGCGAACATTCGTCCTCTCGGGCCAATAAGTTTTGGCCAGTTGCACCCAAGGGCTATCGTCCCGAAAATCCTCCACGGTCGGTCTGGCATCAAGACCGTGCGCCATGGCATTCTGTGTCTGAAGACCCATCCTCCGACGTTGGAATTGCTCAAAAGCACTCCGAGCGCGGATCCGATCAGTCTATATGGATTTGCGCGAGTGGTCCGTTGTGGCCGACTGGATTGCGGAAAAGCTTCAACCGCGCGTCTAGCGCAACTTATCATTGGTGGTTACTTGCCTGCAGAGCCGCAGCTGGTTTTCCCTCTACCTAGTAGTACGTAGGTAGCTCCACGCAACGAGTTTACGGTTCACCTGCCGCCAGTCATACAGTTGAAAATGGCGAATGCAGATGTTGATGTGATCAATATCTACAGGGAGCTAGTCAACTCCCTTCTGTCAAAGGCAGAGCAGGCCAAACCTGGCAAGGAGATTGAGCCTCCTTTGACGGAAACTCAGTTAGGAGAGTCCTTCTGGCGAGTCCAGGGGGTTGATGAGCATCGACTGGGACAACTGAGCCAGCAAACGAAATGGGCCGCTGTCGAGATTGGCTTTAGAGAGAGGTTTTACAGCTTCCTCGTAAGTGTTTTCTCCACTGGGCTTCTGGAACAGGTATTAACTGTACGGTCACACTAGGCGACCACATCGATTGATGAGCCTGAATTTGTTCGAATCTGGAACTTGCTCGACATCATCTCCGTCTTTTCCGATAACGGTTCGTTTCCGCATTGCCCACGCTTATCCGTGTCACCCTAACGCCGCAATCTAGAACAATGCGAGCCCGGTCTCATTTTTTGGTTGATCGAGGAACTAATTGATAGCCAAACGATTGAGGGATGTCGGAAGGTTTTCGATTACCTGGAGTCTCGGAGAGAAAGGATCACCAAGGTACCATTTCCTCTTGGTCCGAGAATCAGTACGACCGGCTGACCTATTCCGAAGAAACACTTCAAGCCCAAGAATCTGGTCATTCTAAGAACTTGCAATGAGTTGCTCCGAAGGCTCTCACGGGCAGAGGATACTGTCTTTTGCGGCCGCGTGTTCATTTTTCTCTTCCAAAGCTTTCCTCTGGGGGACAAAAGCGCCGTGAATCTCCGAGGCGAATATCATACTGAGAATGTGACAACCTTCGACCAAATAACAAAGGAGGGTCGTGGTAACCCAGACGGAATGGACGTGGATATGCTTGATGTGGAGGACACAACTGCGACAGTCGAATCACAGACGGAGGAAACCGAGCGACAAACTGACGACAAGCCACCAGCAAATGACTTAAGCAGGACGCCGAAAGTAACACTTTCTGGAACTGGGGAACAAAAGCCGGATGGAGCGGATAACCCCCTCGAGCTGGATACTCTTTACCCAGTCTTCTGGGGACTGCAAGCTTACTTTTCTGCACCGACCAAGGTCTTTGATCCTGAACACTTTGCAACTTTTAAGGCCGGCCTTGAATCTACCCTTGCCGCCTTTAAGAATGTCAACACCGATCTTGAAACTTCCAACAGCAAGTCGTCCGAGGAGATTCGCAAGTCCAACAAACGGAAACGAACTGCAGACGGCGCCGACATTGCAAGCAGCTTCAATCCCAAGTATTTGACAAGCCGGGAACTTTTTGATTTGGAGGTATGCTCTTATGAAGCTATATGGCTCCCAGCCTCTGACTCAGGATTTAGGTCAATGATACAGCGTTTAGAAGACATGTTCTGGTGCAGGCTCTGATCCTCTTGGATTTCATGCTCTCGCTCACACCGAAAAACAAAGCGAAACTGGCCGGCCTGACCAACAAATCTGTACTTTATGGTTTTGTACTAAATGATGAAGATGTAGGTTCATTCAAGGTTTCTACCTTCCTCACCACTACTGACAGAATTAGGCAACATGGACTATCAAGATGCGAAAAGCCATTGAAGAATACCTTCAGGAAGGTGTCGGAGGAAAGTTCTACTATCGCATGGTGGATACCGTATTATCCAGGGACAAAAATTGGGTACGCTGGAAGGCTGAAGCTTGTCCCCAGATTGAACGCCCTGCAGTCTCAGTGGATGAATATATCAGTGCTTGCGAACATGCAAAGAAATCATATGCCAACAAGCGTCTCCGCTCTTCTCCGATGGGCTCTCTTGACCTCAAGTTTCTCTCAGAGAGTGAATCATCATCTAGCGTGGAACGGCTGAAAGAGCCTGAAAGGTAAGCATGCTCTACTCTGCAGTCTTTCCAGGCGGATAGTGCCCATGTCTAACGTGAATATAGGTTCACTGTTCCCACCGCAGAGTCGCTGATGCGAGTAATAGAGGACCATGAATTTGATATTGACATGGCGCAGACAAAAGAGGACAAAGAAAGTGCTGTTCAAGCAAAAGCGAGCAAGACTTGGCTTATGTTGCGGTTTTCTGCCAGAAGCAAACTTGCAGCTTTTGACAAGATTGACGATGGGAGGAATCTCAAAGTTCTTTTCGAGAGTGCACAAGCAAGTGAAAATACCACTGTCGGTGCGCCACCAGACTCTACAACAACAGCTTCTCAGGAGATCGAGCCCAACCGCCCAGGACCGGTTACCGGTAATGGAGCCGAAGCTGAGAACGCAACTGTTGACCCTGAATCGAAGGCAGCCGATGTGGATAATGCGACGGCCACTGGCACTGATGCGCCTGGCTCGTGAAGAAGCCCCACACACATTGTTCTCTTGGACGAAACAACCAAGCAAAGATCGCCCTGATTGACCATCTTGTTGCCGTTTCCGATGGTATAAGTATGTACTTCCAGGCAGCCTGGACTGCCCCTTCGAGGAAGAGGCTGCAAAATCAACCCATAAGGTTGGAAGCCCTAGGGTTAGGTAGGAGGCGTGGCAGGGTCCCTCGCTCATGCCTAGGCAGGTCTCTTGACCAACGCTGGACGGCACTTTCACGATGCGGGTGTCGCGATACCGATCAGAGCAAAACCTACGCCTCGGGTCATTGCTCTCCGCATGACAGGGACCTTTATGGTGGGGCCGCCTACATATTGAGGTGTTGTCACGTCACCATGGTGCAGAGGATGCAAGGTCTTTCTCACGTATTTCTGCTACATTTAACGGCCAGCGGTCAGGGAGAATCAGTTGCAGGATTCAGTGTGTAGGACTGCAGTCTTGGAATGACACTGGAGTTCCAAGTATGAGAGGTTTTAGTCATGAAGCATCGGCTCGCGGTGATAAGAAGAATTCTTACCCGTGGACAGTTACTGTATGTACCTAGATAGAATTCATGCAGGCTCAAATCAACACTGTATTCCTGTGAGCGCTCCGTCAACCCATAATCTAGACAGAAGGATGTCAAGAAAGATAACCCATTTTGGAGAGAGGACCTGGGCATCTTGGTCAAGGACCATGCTGCTGCGGGGAGTAGGCTGCATTATCTCTCAACAGGAGACATCGTGCTTGCTGACAGGGACTCGTTCGAGACGGACCACCTGCTCTTGGCTAGAAAGTATGTGGCTGCCGGTGGAAACGAATTGGTCCAGGAGCCGTCCAGATGGGCAAGGGAAGGCATCCAGGACGACCCTCCACTCGACGGCCACGATCTCTGAATAGGCTGACGTCTCTATATAGTACTACATTTACATTACCTATTACATATATATATATACATATATATACTGAGCTCAGCAACTGTACGCCCCTCCTTTTGCTGTGCCTACGGCAACTGCAGCTTCTCGAATTGAGACACAACTGCTGGAGTTCTAAGATCTGGAAATGAAAATAGGTAAGCCAAGATTATGCTTGCTAAATAGTCTCTACTCATCGAAACTTTGGAAGCTTTGGAACTCGGCCGTTGCGGATTCCAGGCTAAGGTCCACTCAGGGCTACTTGCTCTGGTTTCCTGATTTGCTTGTGATCTTTCCACCCCGCACTGTTGCAACATGAGCTCCTTAGTCCCGAGTCTGACTATTAGCTAGTCACTACTACTAGTGTAGTAGTGAACCTTGATCTTGATTCATGATTGCTGTATCCTGTAAGGTATCTTTGACCCCGGGCCCGGGGCCTAAGGAAGGTTCAAGGCCTGCTGCAGCTGGGGCCAGATCAGGCCATTCGTGCCATTCAAGGCTTTCAAGTCAGGTACGCAGCTCAGTCTCCAGCTCTGAATCCTCTGATGATACTATCAACATACCCACTTTCGGATCGACCAACTGCAAAAGGCAAACCTCCTGATGGACCTTCTATAAGAGTATCCACTACGACACGTATGTACCCTTATCTCTTGACCCCCTGACGTCCTAAGCAGGTAGGCCAAATACTCACCCGACTGGGATACTACTGTCTTGAAATCTTCACGAAATCTGATCGTTCTACCGAGTATAGCAGGAGGCACGGGTATTTATCACTGGCCAGGAATTATCCGGACCGCCAAGAACCGCATGTCTTAATTAATACTCATAGTACAACAACTATCGTATCTTCGAGTCCTTCAAGTTGGCTATAGACCCGTATCTATCTTTTTATTCTTTTTATTCTTTTTATTCTTTTTATTCTTTCTTTCTTTCTTCCTTTTATTATTATTATTATTATTATGGCTAGCTGTTCTACATCGTCATCACCAAATCGCTGGACCGCAGGAGAAATTATCCGCCTAGGTACTTCCAGGAACAGCATCGATCTTCACCCGCATCTGCCGTTCTCTGCTGCTCAATAATAATATAATCAGGCACAGATTCTGACGAACTGGCCCACTCCTCCGACTCATGTCACCCTACACTAGGCTGACTCTGGACTTTTGCTCTGACTTTTCGGAATCCTTGGCGACTTCTCTTTTGCCATCGGTGAATAATAAATTCTCTCTGCACGGCAAAAGGAGACCGGAAGAGGGCGACTTCTCCTTCCTTTGGCAGATGCTTCTCTTCCGGGCCCCTTCTCGACCTTAGGTGCATGTCTACATGTCCTCCAACCTCCAGGTTGTTTCATGCAGGAGCAGCTGATAGTTTGTGGAGACCTTCCCCCTCTTCGGAGTCCGGACCTTTCCACCCCGTCTTCGAGTACCTTACCAGTAGTGGGGAACCGTTGACAAGATATTGACAAGCACACGATTTTAGCGTCTTTCGGTTCAATGTCCGTTCTAGTCAAGACTCGACCGTCATTAGTAATAATACAAGGAGACTCACTATCAATCGAACATACTCGATCATGGTCGTCTATGCGCACTACTGAGAAGCCTGAGGGTATTGCAATCCCTGCACGACCTTAAATCACGGCATTTTCGACCATTGCAAGATGGCTCCGATGATCATATTGTAATATTTGATGGTATATACCACCAAATGTGATCCCTTTCTGAGATTCAATTCAAATAATAATAATAATGATGGAAGTTCACCTCGGTTTCACTGTCCATACCCTGGCTTTTTCCTACACTAAGCCAAAACGGGCAAGGAGGCCTAACCGGGCGCCCCAACTCCCATTCCCTGGCAGTGGTGGGATGGATTTTTCCTTCAGTGTTCCATGGCTCTGATCAAAATCTGTGCTCCTCCGTCTCTCCTTGAGATGTGCCCTGAATTCCAAGTAAACCATAAAGGCATGAATCGTGAAGGCTGTATCTTTCCCAATGCAAAGTCCTGCCGCCACCTCTTCCTTCTCCAGTGTACGGTGACTGGTGCATTCCACCATGGAGAGGACGGTTGACGGTTTCAATTCCCCGTGTCATCTTTTGTCATTTCATCACTATTATTGTTCACCCCAATTTGGCTGGTGTTTCTTGGCTGGCTGATGGCGGAGAGAGCGCTAATGGATTCTCAATCTTAGGGCCTCCGGTTTTGTTCCAGGCTCCGTGTTTGGTCGATTGCGAGCCAAAGCACCACTTAGCCTCGCAAGTCCGAAACGTTTCCCACATGGTGTGCCATAGTCTCCATCCGAGAGACAGCTGACAGGCTAATCACCGTTGTGCTTCTCGAGTCGGGCCCGGCCTCGGAAGCCCAATAATCCATCAGATTCAGAGCAACTTGCAAGGGTCCGTTTTTGCTCCTCCGACGATGGTCTATTGGCGAAGAGGAACAGTGGAGATGATTCTAAGACTGTCCCGGACTCCCCCAAGTGACCCGCAGATATGCAGTCCATGGAATCATCCCGGTTTGGTGCCCTCATCCCACGTCCGAAGGTTGCCGGCAGCTGATTCGAACTGCAATTCGCGTCATTGCTGATGAACTCTTGCGAACAGCGGCGCGTCGCTCTCAACTATACTCCAGAATATCCATACGGAAATTCGAAAGTTCATTGTACAGGTATTTGCGCTGCCATATTATGCAGCACACGGCAGTAAAGACGCTCGAGGACAGCTGCATTGTCTCAAATCGGAGACGGCCATAGTGTCCTTCAGCGCACTCAACGCTCATCGAGTGGAACTTGGTCTTCGAACATGTATCTAGCACGTACCCTAGCTATCAGCCTGTTTTTACAGAGCTCCTGCTTCTCAAGTCTAAGATCCTTTTTCTCGCCACTTCCGTCTCTGTTGAAGCATGCCAGCCTTTCACATCCCCTGGCATCTTAAGTCCTCAGTTTATTACTACTGTGCGTCTACCTGCAATTCCAGTCTGGTCGAATTATTTATTTCCCCCAAAATCGTCCGTTGGTCGTTCATTCCGTCGTAATTTTGCCCCCAACCTCAGGGCACGGCCGAAAATCCCGTTCAAGGTCTGATCACCCTACAACGAACCTTTGGATCATCGTTATTATTGCCTGGTGCTACTGTCAGTAGTAGCTCCGCTGCATAAGCACTAATCCGTACCGGCGCAGTCTTCCGCTACACTGGGGCTCGAATCTTTGGTTCTGTCCGATTCCCGAGATTCCCCTGTTGCCCACTCTTCTTTTACCCACTGTCTTGATAGCCTTGTGAGTTCGTTCTACACTTGTCACACTCTGATACAACTACTCCATTGACGACTCATACCGCATCTTGGCATAAGGTATCTCTGTTCCCGTCCGAACCTTTTCCTTCCTTACGGGCTGTGTGGCTCGAGCTGGCTCCTGCAGCAGGCCTTAGTTGTCATTCGTTCTTCATACTTCTCAGGCCTGTCATTTGCCGGAAAGGTCCTTCTCAAGTTCTAACTTCTGAGCACCCCTCCCTCACTCTCAACATTCACTGGCAGGACTGATAGATCCAGCGGACCATTGTCCTTGGACCTAAGCGCCCCAGTCTCCCCTTGTGTTATTTCCAGTGTCCTGAACGCCTTGTCCTGACCCGCTTGGCTAAGCACTGTTTAATCTCTTCTCTGCTCTTCTCTTAACCTCAAGCGCCGGGAGGCTAAGGACTTCCACCACATCCAGGATCTAACAGTGGGATCGATCTCCATCTCTTACCGCCGGCCTGCGGTGGTCCCAGTCACAACCAAAGTTCTCCTTTTTATCACTTTACAAGAAACATCCAGGCAGTTAGATCATTTCTTGTTCTTCAGCGACTATATCGGAGGAGAGGGTCTGGGTATTTCCTATCGGAGCGCCGAAGGAAGAACGTTTTACTCATCCCTTTTGTCCCTGTCCCTGCGTCAACGGCTTTTGAGACCCTTGCCCCATCCAAAAGGAGCTGGCAGTCTCTGACACCTTCTTCATACCCACTCTTTTCGGTACCATTTGTATCCCTTTTACGAGTCTCGCCGGCAGTTATTTTGCTGCATGACTATCGGAAGCCTACATTATATCTCAACTGAGCATCCCCCCTTCTCCCAAACATTCATGGACTAGACAAGTCATATAATACGACAATGTCAGTCACTGGCCCTTGTGCCTGGGTATCTGCCGTGCTTCCTCCAGCTACTGCTCATTCTTCTGGGATTACGAGTTCTTGGACGTCGGTCCCTTGCAATAGCGAGCGAATTTCAGGAAAGTCGAGAGTGAACGCTTCAGCTGTATCTGGATTTGGTGGGCCAGGAGGCGAGCCAGAAAAGGCTCCTGCTGTTGAGATGCAACCGACCCCGATCAAGGCTGAGAATGCCTTTCCAGTCCAGCCTGCTGCGGAACCTACCGGATCAGTACAGTATTCAGGGGAGGTGGTACCCTTAAACGAATCGGAAGGCCGGGATATAGCCGCGCAGAACGCACTGCCAAAGTCAAGATTTGAGATGGCTGATTCCGAGAACCAGAAGACGGGCTCTCCTCAGACGAGAGAGAATACCTCACTGAATGTCAAAACAGAAGCTTCGGAGGAGGTACTGGAAGATGAGAATGGGCACAGCGACCTGAATGGAGACTCCGATGACGATGGGGCGGGATCCTCAGCTGCTGATGACAAAAAGCCCTCACTAGACTCGAAACTGGAAAAAAAGAAGATGAAGCGGTTTCGGTTAGTGGTCCGTTGTTATTGCCTGGAGGTGTGCTAACATATTTTTGGAAAAGCCTTACACATAGCCAAACGCGCTTTCTAATGAGCGAATTCACTCGACAGGCACATCCTGACGCGGCACACCGAGAGCGACTTTCAAGGGAGATTCCCGGACTGACTCCTCGTCAAGTTCAGGTCTGGTTTCAGAATAGGTATCCATCCAAAGGTGCACTAGGCTTCTGGACTGTGTGCTTGATCTGACACCTTCTTAGGCGCGCGAAACTCAAACGACTTACCAGCAATGACCGGGAGCGCATGTTGAAGTCCAGAGCGCTGCCGGACGATTTTGATACCACCCAGGTTCTGCGGACTCCTTTTGGAAACAAAGCTTCCTCAGAGGCACCAGTTGAGTCACTCGTGACACGCTGTACGCAATGCTCTCAGGTTCTGACATCTCACCTCTAGGGCCTACTCACCGAAGCATTACCGCGCCTGCATGACGACGAATATGTTATCTCTCCATTAAGTTCCGTCTCTGCCACCGGCCCTAGCTTTCCCTCTGCCTCCGACAGAAGTTTCGAGCACTACCAGAATCGAGGAGCGGCAGCCACTGTTCCTGACTTGAGGGACCCTCGCGGGACATTGTCTTTTCCGCGATCGAGCAGTTTCTCTGAATCTTCATTTAGCCCGGGCTTGCAATTTCCCAACCGTTACTCGAGGCCGGGGGAGACGATGGGCCAGCCCGGGATACCTTACCCACGACGACCGACGGATTACGCAATGAACCGGCCAGCAACCGGCCCGATGGTCGGATACCAACATAGGCCATTAGAGGGTTCTGTGTCTCCGACTGGTCATGTGGAGCAGTCAATTCAATATGGCATCGACCATACCAGTACGTCTCGCTCTCTGCCCGTGCTCCAAACTTTCGACATGCTAATCAGGTTGCTTGCCTACAGACCCTCAAATACACAATTACCAGTCTTCTTTTTCTATGCCGGCTCCAAAACCATACGGCGGAGTGGATGTGACTTCGCACATGCAGCCACCTGGAAGAACAATGCCCACCCTACAGCATTTACCAGTTTCCGAAGCGCCCGATTACCGCCCCTATCCCTACGAACAACACCCGTACGGTATGCATACCGGACTTCCATACACGCAGGCCAATGCTTCGAGCTTGAGCCTGCCGGCCTCTTTCCCCTCCGAAACGGGGCACGTTTCCCACGGGCCTGTCGGCAGCTCTCCCGAAGAAAGAGTCAATCCTCCACACATCATGGATCCAATGAGAACAAAATATAGTCAAGGCTATGACTACTCGAACTATCTATAATCTTATAAGATGGCCTCTACTTAATCCTCTGCGCCGTACGTGATATATCAGCAGCGCCTGCGTCCTTTTACGATGCCATCGAAGTGCATGTTTAATCGGGTCCAAGGCCCTGAGTCTTGCGACCTCCACTTTACTTCAAGTATATACATACATTTTCGTTTTGGCTGGGATGCAACAGCCATTTTCAGTGTATTTTTTTTAACTAGTATTTATTATTGCAAAGCGGGAAACCCACAACTGTATATACGGAGTTGGGGGAACGGCGTTCGGCTTTTTTCTTTGCTTGTATATAACTTCATTGTTATTATTGCCCTGTCTAATTTCCAAAAGCCTTCGATTTTGCCTTCCTAAGCTTCCTGTCGTACCGCAGACAACAATCAGAACAATACAAGTACATAGGGTAAGTTAGTTTGAAGTCATCCATACAGTAAGTAAGTAGTGTACTGCTTAAGGCACTACTAGGTTACTAAGGTAAGGTACTGCCTCGCCACTCCAGAACTACAAGTAAATCCAGTCAGCAACCAAACAAACCGCTGACACTCCACATATACCAAAAAATATATCCAATGTGCAAAAAGCAATTACCAATCCTCATCAAAGAAACTATTTCTCAACCAATCAATATCGGCTGGTTTCGCCATCAGGTGCTTTTCCAACTTAAGGAGCCGTACAAAGGAGCCCTCGATCCGCCAGCGGGCCAATCAGGTCGGCCAGATTCCAAAGCACATCAAAACCAGTGATGAGTCGATGAATCAAGCCCTGATGTATAAATACACCGCTACCTGCTACCTGCTACCTGCCTCCTGTACTGCATACTTTCAATAGTCACCAGCTTTCTCCTTCAACTCTATACCTTATCCTATCCAGAAGCATCCTATTCAGGATTTAAGCGACTCGCATCCCTGAAAAGTGACCTACTGCACCCATACGCCTATCTTCAGGGTCTGACGTCATCTCCCATCCTTTCTATACTACCTAGTATACTAGAGATACTCTCGATAATATCTATTATCCTCCTCCCATCACATCAAATCAAAATGGTCCACCCCGTCTCAACCTGCTGCAAAACAAACCCCCACGGCGGCTGTGTCTGCGCCGCCCAGGCAAAGTGCTCCTGCGGCAAGGAGTCCGCCTTGCACTGCACCTGCAACAACGCCTCGACCGAGAATACTATTACAGGGGCGAGATGCTCATGCCGTATGTCTTCCTAGTCCTGGCTGTCGTGGCTCTTCTTTTTTCTTTCTTTCTGGTTCTGTCCAGCTGTGATGGAATGCTAACGTGGGGAATAATGTAGGTGCCCGTCCGGCTGGACAGTGTACGTGTGAGCGTGCGGCGAGCGAGAACCACCCTGTGACCGGGGAGGCTTGTCCTTGTGGGAAGAGGCCGGAGGGTATGTTTTGCTCTTGTTTTGCTTTTTTGCTTGAGTGGGTTTGACTAACTTGGAATAGCTTCTTGTACCTGCGAAAAGGCTGCTGCGATTGATTCTGCAGTTGATGCTCTGGAGACGGATTTTACTTCCCGTGCTTAAGATGACTTATGGTGGTGGCGTTGTATCATCTTCTTCTCTCTCTCTTTTTTTGGGGGGGGTGGAGTTTTGGCTCTAATTTCACTCGATTGTATTATGTACTAGGGCTGGCGTTGCATGGAGTATGTGAGAGGTGGTGATTATGAAATCAACCTGAAATTCAGCATTCAGTTTCAGACTACAACATGATTAATACATTCGCTTCATTCAAAGGCACAAGTCAAGTCTCCGACATGGTACAGTACTCATAACCTAAGTCATCCAACGATCACCGAATCGCTCGATATAAGCCTCTCGAAAATCGTGCAGGCTTTCACTCGCCTCCTCCGTTGCACACAGATTCTCCAACACCATAAACGCCCGCTTCACTCGATACCCAGAAAGGTCGGCGTCGTCCGACCCCTGGAAAGGCCGCGAGTAGCTCGAGGGTATTTCGAACCCAGTGGCGATATCTGGCGCGTTGAACGAATCCTCGTAGTGAAATGCGTTGGTGAGGGTCACGAATCGGCCGAGCCAGTATCCCCGAGGCATGGCGGTTTCAACCTGCGGCCGTGAAATAGCATTCGCTGTTAGCCTGGGTCTCTCGCGGTTCAGAAAGCGATTCGGGATCTGACTGGGGCGGGGAGTATGGTGGCACAGATCAGTTGATGCTACTAGTGGTCTTGATACCATTTTCTCATGCTGGATTTTGCGCCCGATATTGCCAGAATTCGCCAGGGGGATTCGCGACGGCGAGCGCTTTGCGCTTCTGAGATCTTCCAGGTCTGCCTTTGTGTATTGCTGTGGTAGGTTTCTTGGCTGTATGTGGGTGTTGTAGACCGTTGGGGCATTCTCTTTGGCGTGTTCCTGTGTCTGCAGCTGCGACTGCGTGTTCTGGGCATTCGCTGCGCTGTCGAGGCTAGGGTCCAGTTTCTGTTTGGCTAGGGGCAGTCTCGTCTGCTGGGGTTGGTGCGTCTTCAGGTTGTCGAAGCCCCTAGTCAATCTAACGCGCCTCGGTTGTTCCATTGTAGTATGTATTGCCTTTCCAGCTAAACTCTCAGAAGAAGAGCGCGAGCTATCGTCTCGGTGGTAACGAGGTACCAGGGTCTGATTGCTGCTGCTGCTGCTGCCGCTGCCGCTACTCTCACTGGTTGGGGCTTGCTCCTGCCTAAGAAGGACAGGCACGAGGGTCGGTGAGGGTGAGAGTATCTTCTTGACAGTGAACCCATTGCTGTATTCAACATTGCATTGCAGTTGACCTCTCAGGACTGTGACCGGGCGGTGCGTACCGTGAGAAGAAAGCTGCATGTCTCTAGTCGTCAGCCCTCTCGTCTTGTCATCGAGCATGCTTTCGATGTTGGCTGTCTCCCGGCGTGTTATGGTATAGCGTCTTCCAAGAGATGAAAGGACGCTTCTTCTTCCTTCTCTCTGGTACACTGAGTGCGAATACAGCTCGCCTCTTGGTGGTTCAGTGGGAGTCGGGAGTCTCGAGGGTGCAAGGCTAGGTCTGAGTGTGGAGCTTGTGGTCGTCTGGCTGCGTGGGGAGGAGGAATCGCGAGGGCTCAGACGAGCAGTGAGGCGTCGGATCCGCAACACTTTGGGAACTCGGGGCGTTCTCTGGTTGCTTTCATTGTTTCCCTGCAGCTGGTCGGTTCTGTCTGACGCGAATAAAGTGCACTGGTGTTGGGGTGCTGAGAAGTTGCGGCTTGAGCAGGGCACATTCGGGTTGTGCTTGATGATGACAAAGTCATTTTTGGGTGGCATTGATGCTGACCTGTTCTGCATCTCTGGAGCAGGAGGAGGGGAAGGCTGACGTCTGCATCTGCGGCCGATGCACTTCTTGAAGCGGTCTCGAATGGTATGGAGGAGAGGAGAGAGAGAGACTCGGCGAGTTCTCTTTTCAGCCATGGCGACTGCAGGATAGAGGGAGATTGAGCAGACACATCAAATGGGAGGAAGAAAGCGTCCTGTGTTTCTAGTGGAAGGGAGTAAAGAGCTGATTTAACCCAGATTAGACGAGAGGGCAAAAAGAGTGAAATAAACAGGTATCCAGTCAAGCAGAATCCATTCGCCTCGAATCTTCACTGCCAGCATCACAACATTCGCATCACGCATCCTCAGGAACCAGAATCTTCCCCTCCGACACTTTCACTGCACTGCCCTTCAACACTAGACTCTCAATTCTTTCCACCCCCTCAATCACCACCTCCACCCCGATTTCACTGCGCCTCCCCATCTCTACCCCCTGCACAATATCATACACAAACTGACCAGCCTTGCCCTCAGCCAACGAAAGATAAGCCGCCAGCCCACTGGCCGCACTCCCCGTAGCAGGATCCTCAAGCGTTCCCAGAATCATCCTCGTGCGGATAACCTTCCGTCCGAGCTTCTCATCCTCCACGCCCTTGACATAGAAGTACGTCGCTACCATCCCGTCTGCCCACTCGGGATCCAGAAACGACGCACTAGCCTCCTGTCCTCCACTGGAAGTAGCCACGGCGCTCAGAGCCTCAAGCGAGGGCAGCTCCACCAGGAGCTGATTCATCCCCTTGACAACGGAGAACAGCGCAATAGACTCCGGAGCCAGATATCCCTCCAACGATGGATAGAGCCTGACGACCTCGATCAACGGGTACTGTCTTTCATGGACGTGCACGTTATGCGCCACATGTGCCATCACGACCCCATTGCCCTCATCCTGAAGGGAAATAGGAACCTCCCCGGCCTTCATGGACAGACTCTTCACCCCGCTTCGTCCCTCGGCAGCCGCAGGATGATGACACAGAAACCACGACGCAGCGCCAATGGTCGGGTGGCCAGCAAACGGTAACTCTATGCTCTCCGTGAAGATGTCAATGGTGCGGGTTTCTCCATTGCCGGCCTTCTCGTGCACGAAAATTGTCTCGGAGAGATTGAACTCGCGTGCGATGGTCTGCTTTTGGCGCTGGGTTAGTTGGCCGTCTTTCGGATGGGGGAGGAAGACCACGGCGAGGGGGTTGCCCTCGTAGGTCTTTGTTGTGAAGACGTCAAGGGTGACGAAGCTGAGTTGGGTCATCCTTAGGTATTGCTCTGGATCTAGCTGGCTTGGGGGTTGTGGTGTGGACTTGGGAGATGTGATGATGCTGACTAGGTACTACTAGGCACCTTAGGAGTCGGCGCCGAAAGAATTTCTTAAGACACGAAGAACCCCACCTTAATCGCGGATACGAAGGAACTTAGGCTTGACTCACCACCAGAGACTTCGGAGTCTGGTCTGAGTCAGTGGTTTTACGAAATGATACTAGCAAAGCTACCTACATATACCAAGGCTGGGGGTTATCGCTCCATAGATATGTTGCAAGGGAAATAGTATGTAAGTGATATTGATTGGAATCGATCAAGGCCTATACATACGCGTCTATCCAGCCAGAACGCCCAAACTCCGCATTATCATCGACAAATGGAGGGCATGAGATTACTCGGAATCACTATCAACAACAAATCCAGCCCGTATGCGCCTCCGAGCCGGGGCTCTCAAAGGCTCATCTTCATCATCATCTTCGTCTGCACCTGGGCCTGGGCCCTTTGGGGGGCTAGTAGGTAGCTCGCCCTCATTGTCAAGGCGTAGCTCCGTGTCTTTATTCCTATCACGGCTAAACGCAAGGTCATCGTCGAAATAGAGCTCCTCGTCCGCTGCGACTGGCGTATTCTTGTCCGCGCCGTCGGAATCAATGGACATATCCTCTGGGCTGGACTCTCGCGATGGCGAGCCCGCCTCACTCATAGAAACATCACTATTGTCTTCATGTCCAGTACTGGCTCGACGAGAGCGTTTGGTCCGTTTCGGGCTGCCACCCCCTTCGGCAGCAGTGCTCGACTCGTTCGCGCGCTTGCTTTGCTTCTTTTTGGACATTTTCCCTGCCTCCTCAGTTCTGCCAAGAAGCAGTGCCTTCTTGATCCGCTCTGACTGCTCTTTGCGCCGTTGCTCTTCAAGACGGAAGAACTCCTGGTCTGCCTCCTCGTCGGTTTCTTCATCACTAGCGTGCACGTACAGATCACTTTTGATCTTGGCCTCGCGTGCCCTAGTGTCCTCTAGCTTTGCGCGACGTCGTTCTTCCAGCGTCTCTTCGTCAAGCGGTTCCTTCTCGGCGTTTTCCTTTCGCTTCTTTCGCTTCTTTTTCAGCTCGCCAAGCGCATTGGCCTTTGCTCGAGGGTTTGGTGGGAATAGTGGTCCCTCGGGTACAATATCTTCACCCTCAGAGTCTGATCCAAAATTTACATCAAGAGTGGTTTGTTCAGTCACTCCTCTGGGCTCGTTGGCATACTTCCGACGTAGCAAGTCACGAGGATCGCGCTGGTCGGTAGCTCCAATGACCAGCGCTCTATCGATGACTGCCTTCGGCTCCCGCAGTTGTGTTGAATTGAGCGCGGAAGGGACAACCCAGGATGCACCTTCCACATTCTCCTGTCCCAGCCGTTCGAACTTAACCAGGGATAGAAGAAGTCGGAGCTTCGCGTTGGAAAACATAGCCTTCTTGCACGCCTCATCCTGTGGTTTGACGGCTATTTTTAGGTTAGCCAAGGCGTGCTCACAATGTGGGTAGAGTACTTACGGATTACGGGATTAGGGCCAGTCTGGAAATCCTCGGTTTCATCTTCATTGGCTTTCTGTTGCGCCTCCCAGGCTTCCCTTTCGTCTGCTGCCGATCCTAAAACCTCGCTCATCCACTTGACCAGTGCTGTCTGTTCGTCCTTAACTAGAGCAGCTGCCACAATGCTGAGCTTCTCCTCCGTGGTTGAAGCTGCCTTGGGGTCGACCTCGAGCTCAGCTGGTGCTCTTTTGCTAGTGGTTATTGTCTGTCTTTCGTATCCATACTCGAGGTAGAACGCGGTGGAGTTGATTTTGCTGAAGAGGAGCTCCGTAATCAACGCAGGACGCTGGTCGAGCTTCTTCATGAGTCTGCGCACGAGCTGTCGAACAAGTTCCTCCCATTCCTTGAAGATGGGTTTGCTCGAATCCATTCCACCAGGGCCCCTGACCATGCGGTAGAAGAGATTCAATATGTCAACTCGGAATAGCAGAACCGACATCTCCTCCTTGAACGCTATCCGGTAGAAATAGCGATGCGCACGTTTCAGCTGTTCTGCATTCAATTCCTTATAAAACCTGGTAAAGGCCACAAAGGTATCGACGCATTTCTGGTTGCAGAATCTTGCGGCGAAACGAGTGAAATCGAACTTGCGCTCCTTTGACATTCGTTCGGCTTCTGCGTAGTCTTCTACTTCAGACCCCTGGTCTTCCTCGTTATCTTCCTCTCTTGGCTTTTCCTCGCGGTTTTTCTTTCTAGCTCGCCGCCGTGATCGTACTTGCATATCAACGTTTTCCTTCGAGTAGCGCTCCAGCATTCGCAGGAACACATGGGAGAGCTCGGTACAGGCGTCTAAATAGCCGAAACCCTGGTCTGTGTATCCGCGGACAACTGCTAGTATACGGTCATGGGTCGTCTCTTCGTAGAAAATCCGATTCTGTATGTTTTCTGCAATCTCCTGGTCCTCCTCAAGGGGCGACTGCGCCATTTCTTGCACCGTTAGTAAGACCTGTGTGAAACAGCGCATCGCAGCATTGAGATCATCCCACTCTTTATGGTCAAGGCTGTGTTGCATCGACCTATTTAGAAAGACAAAAGTCTCCTGGTTGAATACACCAGCAACCAGCCCAAAACTATCTGGCTCCATCTCTTTTCCTGGTCTATCACTCTGGGCACGCTTCTCTCTTTGGCGGTTGCGGCGAGCGCGCTCCGCGTCCAGAAACCAAGCAACTGTGTAGAGAAAGTGGCGTTTATTTATCTCGAGAACACGAACTGATTCCCTCTCGATTGCCTTTCGGACATGTATGAAAAGCGGATTGAATCCAGAATCGAGAAACTCTTCGACAAACGTCCGAAGGTGCGTCGACGCAGTTCGGTTGAGATGTACTGGTATGTTGAAATCGTTGACTACTGTCGCATTCTGCGGCTTTCGGCGAATCTTGGGCTTGTTCCATTTCTTGGACTGATCCATCTTGTACAGAGTCGTTTGGCCATCCTTGAGCACGTCCTGCCCCGAGACGGTAGACACCTTCGCATCATCGCGCTTGACCCAAATCATCGTACCAAATCGTCCGTGTCTGGTTGGCGCATTCCTAGCATATTCTCTCTTCAGACTTGATTCCTGTTGTAAGAGATCGTTAAGTTCGTCAGTGCGCTTGGCGGATCGCTGAACATCATCCATGAAGAGCTTCTCAACGTTAACCCCCTTTACGATGTGAAACAGCGTCTCCAAGAGAGGAACATCCAGCATGTTGAAGTCGTCGCCGACATTGGAACACATAGTGAGAAGCAGAGCAAAGACATCCTGGTCATGGAAGGCGTTGATAGTCGCCGACCTAGAAGTTTCCTCCTCTTCGCCTTCCGCCGCAAGACGAGAATTTGCGGAGATTATCGCCATGTTGCGTATGAAGTAAAGCATTATCTTGAGTATTCCCTCGTCCCTGGTTGTTCGGTCTGCTCGTGGGATTGCCATACTCGGAAGGCCGATGCGGATGACGGCTCGCAGAAGGGCGCAGCTGCCATTATTAAGAATACCACGTTTGTATGACACTTGGGCTTGTTGCAGGTAGGGTATGTGGCGGTGATGGTTCACTGTCATCTCGCCTTGAATCTCCAATGGCCAGGTCAAGGGCACTAACAGCTCAACTGCTGCATGTCAGAAAGACTCGGTCCGTCAACGTGACCCAAGCGCAAGAATCTTACCACACGCCAGTGCAACTCGCGACATGTACTTGCTCTGTTGCCCGCCATTCCACCACAGCGAAAGAATCTGGATCAGATCGCCATTAACCAGATTTGCTTCCCCCAGACACCGCGCGACGTCCATCCGGTTGAACTTTTCATCGTAGAGTTTCAGCCATCTCTTGATGTCACGCAGACAGGCCAGAGCGTCGTCTCCGAGCACGTACTTGTCTGCATCGTCGCCATTGAAGCCTCCCAGCTAAAAACAAACGTCAGTCTCCAGAACGCCATCGCAACCTTGGACATACTCACCGCAGTGACAAGGCCATAGATATGAGAGCGGACATCAGGGTCCACCACTTCAACGGCCTGATTGAGCGGAACTGCTTCCTCCATCACGGGCCGTTGAATCTGTTCCGTCACCTTCAACGTTCATACCTAAGTACCTAGTTGCGACATGGCAGTCATTATGTGCGCGTCGCAAGCCAATCAACACGCGTCAATCACGCGCGTCGCCCATTTTCCGCGGAAGTCGGAGAAGCGGAGAAACATTAAGGCCGACAGCCGAGGATAGCCGGTGACGTCGAATCACATGAACCTGTTGAGCTTCTCCATAAGGTAGTACTTAGTATTACTGCGGGCACAACAGGATTGTTATTACTTGGACGGTTTCGCTGTTTTTCTTATACTTCAAGACATTGTGGGCTCTGCAAGATGTTATCTTTTTCAATTCGTACTATCAGCCGCAAAGGCTTTCCAACGGCCTGCCGTGCCTTCAGCACAACCCCCGCTGTTGCTGCTGCCGAGGTTAAGTCGCTGGGTGTCATTGGAGCTGGACAGATGGTTTGTCGCAACAATTTTTTGAAAATTATTCTCATACTGACGTTAGTTAGGGACTAGGAATTGCTCTTGTAGCCGCCCAGAAAGCTCAAGTGCCTGTCACACTTGTCGATAACTCCCAGGCATCTCTGGATAAGGGCCTGAAGTTTGCGGGTGTGTAGTACCACATCACCAGCGAAGGCGCTCCAAATCTAACCCATTTGCCAATCGTAGACAAACTTCTCGCCAAAGATGTTGCCAAGGAACGAATCACGCAAGACGCAGCAGACGCAGCTCGAAACCTCATTACCCCCAGTCTAAAGCTAGACGACCTATCATCAGTGGACTTTGTCATTGAAGCAGTGCCCGAGATCCCCGATCTCAAGACGTCCATTTTCTCCAAGATCGCGGAGATTGCACCTAAGCATGCCATTCTCGCGACGAACACCTCGTCAATCTCAATCACGAAGATCGCAGCCGCAACGACAACGAACCCGACAGACCTCCAGGCTCCGTCGCGGGTTATCTCGACCCATTTCATGAACCCCGTCCCAGTCCAGAAGGGCGTGGAGATCATTGCCGGTTTGCAAACATCAAAGGAGACAATGGACACCGCTGTTGCTCTTGTCCAACGCATGGGTAAGGTTGCGGCCGTCTCGGCTGACTCGCCTGGGTTCCTTGCAAACCGTATCCTCATGCCTTATATCAATGAGGCGATTATCTGCCTGGAGACTGGTGTCGGTGCGCGCGAGGATATCGATAGTATCATGAAGAATGGAACTAATGTACCGATGGGCCCGTTGACGTTGGCTGACTTTATCGGGCTTGATACGTGCCTTGCTATCATGAATGTCTTGCACCAGGAGACTGGAGATAGCAAGTACAGACCATCAGGTTTGCTGAAGAGAATGGTCGATGCCGGCTGGTTGGGCAAGAAGTCCGGGAAAGGTTTCTACGATTACTGAACGGATCTCTTAGGCGGCCTGCTCCCATTCATAATACGTCTTGCGCAGGCTATTCAAGACGGCCCTTGAAAGTATAGTATATACAGTGTCTCGGACAGGGATAATAGTTATAAAATGCAAATCTGAGGATAGCAAGTCGATACCCCAAATGTCTTAACCCAGATGCCCAAGCCAGATAACCGATAACGCCTCGCTAAACCCCAATACGAGATTGCTTTTTCATCACATTCAAAACATATACTCCAGAAACCAAATGTCCCAAACTCACAACTACTGGCCTCTTACCAGTCTGCGCCATTTGCTTCGAAGTTTGCGGTATAACCCCTTCATGCAAGGGTGCAACCGCAGATATAACTGTTACCCGTTAGAATAATGCAACCAATTCGCAGCAAGGCCACCTAATGAAAGGTAGAGCGAGACATAATAAAGTTGTGAACAACTTACCAAAAGTCTGCCCCGCACATACATACCACACGCGAGCAGCCTCCATCCTTCTCCAACATGGCGGGACACCGGTAACACTTTTTCCATCCCTCCCCGTTGGCCAACACACCGAGCCTCTCTAGGTCCTCATCGGGGGAACAATTTTCACCAGGATGGCTGCCCCTTCGACACCGCGGACAGATTGGCTCCTCGCAGTGAAGACATGCGTAAACGCGGGAACAGGAGAACTTAAAGCCCTTAACGAGTAGGTCTTTCTTTTTGATAAACTTTCCGCATGAGGGTGCAGGGCAGTACCATCGTTTGGAGTACGGTGTGGTGACCTCGTCGACTCTCATCAAAAATGCTTTTATATCTTCTGGTGGTACGTAGGGAAGGATGTCCTCCATTGGTAGAGCGCGTTCGCAGCAGTTGGGCTGCCTCTGTTGTACGCCCATCACGAGTACTGGGCTTGTCTGCAGATGCAGTCGCTGCAGTGCATATGTCCGCAGGGGAATTCGGTCATGACTTCCGGCTGAAGTCGATCGCGGCAGATCACGCAAAGAATAACGCCGTTGAGCTGGGAACTAGGACGTGTTAATCCTTCGCTTGTACGTTGGAGGGAACTGTGATATATGATGGAAGCCGAGGATTGGGATATATGATGGGAGCAGAGTGGACTATGCTTACCTTTGCGCATTCATCTTCGCTGACAGAGTAGACTTCGACGACTGAAATAATAAAAAAAAAAAAAGAAAAAAAAGAAAGAAAGAAAGAAAGAAAGAAGACCTTTTTCGTCTTCCTTTCCGAGCAGCGTGTTCAGATATAGCTATAGAGTGCGTGATTAGTATGCAGATAGGTGACAAGGACGCTGGGCATACGTTGGAAACGGTTGCATCTTCAGGAATCAGCCAGGGAGTCAGAGGGCAATTATAGTGACGAAAAGAAGGTTATGAAACTCCGACTGAGTTACAACGCGGGGAGCAATCCCGACCCACAGAGTACTTAAAGTAAACTCTGTATAGAGTTCCGAAGCGTGGGCGACATCACTGGAGATAATGTCCGTTCATAGGACTCCAGAAAACTTCCGACCAGCCCATGTAGAGCCATGCTCCTGGTACTCTTGGCGAGTAATTGCCATTTTCTTCAGTACTTCTTTATCCGTTGCGAGTCGAGACGCACCGAGCCAGGCGAAGCGGATTGGGCTATAGTTATGTTTCAGCATATATGTTAGGGCATAGTGGGTTGCGGTGGCTCACTCCTTAGGTCGTCGGACTCTGACCACGCATTCTGCGGAGGCAATCTGGCGCAGCTCCGTTTCCCTACCCAAATCAGCACCATATTCTATGAAGGATACAAGTGTCTCTCACAGTCTTTCCATGAATCCGGGTAATAAGGAGTTACCCCCCACGACCAGGACGTTGGCTAAGAAGGATGGGTGTAACCCTGTAGGCAGCACTGAAAGACTCTGTAAGATCATATCTGGTATACCGGCCGAGTTCATCCCAATATCACTCGGGGTGAAGAGGATCTCGGGAACAGTAAAACGTTCATTACCCAGGACCAAGACGTCTTCGGAGAGCTGCTCGGCGCTAGCCCCGGTGAGGAGAGCCTTTTTTTTCTTAGTTCCTAGTAGAGGGTCATGGAATCGCATAAAGCCTTTCTTTCCTCCGTTTGGATCAGGCAGGACATAGTCGACCACGACGCTTTCCTCCGAATCGGGTTGTCGACGCTTACGGTTCCCTTTCCAAGTCCGCTCCAGGTCACCGCCAAAGTCATTGCTAACGAAGCAGACCGATTCCTTCACTTCATTCATGATGTACGTCTCATCCACCATGTTGTACTGCCTCATCGATACCAGCTCTTTGAGGTAGTTTGTCAAATGCTTGCCGCCAAGATCGAGTCTTCGAATGCCACGCTGTATCGGCTGTCCCTTGTAAACCGGCGTGATTATAGTGTGAGAATAGCCGGAATCAACCACGAGAAGGCACTCGGTCGGAGATACAGGGGATCCGGATTGTTGTGTAATCGGATCTCCAAATAAGGTCTGCAGCTCGTTCCAAGCATTCAACGACGGACCTGCATTTACACAGACAACTCAGCCAAATCCGATAGTAGGAAAGAGCGATTCATCCAGGCTTACCAACGCATCGTAAATAGCCTCCAAATCCCCATTCCTCCATGATAATCTCATCCGCATTCTTTTGCAGCGCCGGTAAAGCATTCGGAGCCTCCGTGAAGATAAGAGTGGTGTCAGCCGGGTCCGCAAGGCGCAGATCCTTTGACCGAACGGTTTTCTCATCGAAGAAGGATTGCTCCCAGATTTCCTTCTGCGCTTCCCAGTTCACTGTGTATCCTTTCTCAACCGGTCGTCTGAATAACATTTCATTCCAATCCGTGATATTTGTGCCGATCTGCGCGCCGACATAAATTCGATTTCCACGAGTCTTAACAATTGCGTTTGGGATTGCGGTACAAGCTGAAAGCGCATCTTCTTCGTTCTCGGGAGGGGGAAAGTCAGGCGCATAGCCCGCTTTCATTGTGTACGCGCCATTGTCGATGATAAAAGTCCTGTCGGGGAGAGGCTGTACTTGGGCTATAGGATTTCTGCCGGACTGGCGTGGTTTGGTCGATCCCATTCCGACAATGAAGAGATTGAGCTGAGTTTAAGATTTTATCCTTTAGGTGGGCATGGGTTCAGAACTTGAAGAAAACAATCGTGCCGTATGCTGTTGGGGCAAAGCGAAGCTGGGAGCTGGGAGCTACCTTGGACTAAGCCTGAAGGTCTCCTTGGGATCGACGGGGACGGGAAGGCAGCTGGAGCCCCAAATCAGGAAATGTAGGGCACGGTGTTAGGGCGCGCTGTTGCTCATCCGCCAACGGCTTCAGAGAGGAGCGTTTTTTCGTTCAACTTAGGCCTGAAAGCCAAGTTATATCTTTATTATCTTTACTATAAGTGTATTACTCCAGGACTATCCTTTTTTCCAACTTCTCCTGGTAATGCTTCCACTATTGGCAAAAAAAGGCGCCGCCCATGGTTTCAGCCGCAAATCCGGCACAGGAGCAGCAGGGTCAATGACCACTGATTCGATCAGTCAATTAAAATCAGATGAAAGATCTCAACTGACGACTGAGACGACTTGGAAACATAGTAGTGCGCTTTTCAAAGGAGTAAAGAGTAGGCTATGGAGGAGACAGGTGACCCCGCAGAACCCTAATTGGTAGCCCCGCATTTCAGGCTCTCAATCTTCCTAAAATTTCTCCTCTTCAGCCATCTGCCTCAAGGCACCTGCTTACCATCGTCCGTCTCCCAGCTTATGGGCTCGTATCAGGTTTCGAAAAATGTCTAAAAAACTTGACATCGTCTTACAAACGACTCTCACACTCGCCGACCAATTCCAAGCCACTCTCACCTCTGCGCAAGCTGGTTCCGAGGGCGAGGCTGCCGGCGGCAAAGACGATGGCCTGGACCCCCTTAAACTCCTTTCGGTGTCAGCGACGGCGCTGAAATCGCATGTCACTAAGCTCTCTCTTTTGACGATTACCTCGCCGTTCACGCCTTCCGCGGTCGCTACCCCGCTCTCGGCGCTGAATGAATCTGTGCTTCCGTCTTTGGTTACTGCTGCGCTCCTCGTAACGCCAGAGTCGCACACGAAAGCTTTCCAGTCTGAAATTCGCGTTCTGACGGGAACAACGCTGAAGGAATTTTCGATGCTGGTGAAGGAGGTTCAGGCTGTTGCGGAGGGGAAGGCTCGTACGGAAGTCCTGCAACAGTCAGGTAAGGATACGGTCACAGTTGCCACGGGAAGAGTCTGGGATGCTTGCGACGTTTTGGTTGATGTCGCCACCAAGGGTGTTGTTGGATTTGTCGTTAGGCGCGCCGAGGAGTATCGGGATCTAGTAAAGGATGCCGTGGAGGAAATTGAGGGATGGGATCCGGATGAGGACGATGACTTTTTCGATGACCTTCTTGAGGACGATGGGGACGAGGCTGGTGGGGAGTCCAATGACGACAATGATGAGGATGGGCAGAGCGCTACCTTGAATGCCCGGAAAAAGGATGCTCTTCGAATCCTGAAACCCATCGCCCAAATATATCCGGCCATCATCTTGAACCGCCTGAAGAAAGCTCCCTCACCACCACCGGCTCCAAGTGTTAGGACTTTGGAGGCTCTGATGAAGAATCTACAGCAGATTCCGGACTACATTGACGAGGTAGCTGGAGCGCTTTACGAGGCAGATTTAGAGAAATTTATGCGTCAATTAGGGAAGACAGGGATCTGTGCCCGCAAGGCTGTTGAATTGGTTGCATTGCCATGGGATGCGAAGCAGTCTCCTGGAAGTAAAGAAGGCGCAGGAGACAAATTCACGACCTGGTCGAAGACATGGGCCAAGGTCTTAGAAGAAGTCGGCAAGTCCATCGAGGGCTCTTCTAATCCGGGTTCGGGCTAGTTATGCAAGTATACAAGAGAAAGGAATAAAATTTTAAAAAGTAAGGGAGAAAATAAAAAATTAAAATTAAAATAAAATAAATGCCTTGGCTTTTGCATCAAGCTTGGAGCTAATGAGATACAAGGAATATAATAATACATGTGACCCTGATTGCCCGGGTTCAGCTGGCAATAGGCTTACAGAATTCACCAAGAAAGAAATAGCTATATACACTTCCCACAGCCATGGGACGCAAAGCTGAGAACAGTGATATATTACAAGCGCATGCTCAGCTGATCTCGTCATCTGGCTCCCATTCCTGGAGATCTTCCGCAGGGATTCGATCCTTGAGCCATTCGAGGATGGCGTCAGTTCCCTTAGCGACGATCTGCCATCGAGGAACGCGGAAGCTATTACCAGCGACCTCAAATCTCCTCAAAGCTGAGCCGCCACCCCAGTTGGCACTATTGCCTTCAGGCCTTAATAGGCCAATCCTCGGTGGAAGAGAGCCGATGTTGTTGTTGCTGACATCAAGCACCTGAATCCCCTGCACAGTTTCGAATTCCAAGCTATCAAACTGGTTTTCTGCCGCAAGTAATGTAGTCAGTTTAGGGAACGTTTGCCGCATACGGGGAAGGGGTCCAGATAGCCGGTTGGAAGACACGTCGACAAAAGTAAGCGAATTAGCTGTCAGGTTGGAAAAGATTGGTTCCAGCGTAGTGATACCTGTAGCGCTCAAGTTAAGTGTTTGAAGACTGGGGAGTTGGACGGTAGATGCGAAAAGCGAAGAGCTATCCAATGGGTTGTGCGAGAGATCAAGGTCTATCAGATTGACTGCAAGCATGTGTAGCGCCAAGACGGGAAATGAACGCAGATTATTGTGTTGCAAGTAGAGGTATTTGACATCACTCGGATTAATGTGCTCTAATCTGTCAAGCTCCAAATCTTGCATCTCAGTGTGAGACCCATCGAGAACGCCTCCAGGCTTGAGCTGCCAACCGGATGTCTGGGCTGGCGTCTCTGGAGCAAGTGTGAACTGAGTCGCGACGGAGCTTTCGTCGTCTGTTTCCTGTGGTTCGGGATCACATCGGTTTCTCAAGTCGCGTTTTATGTCCTCTGCGGGCATGTTAAGGAACTTGCGTTCGCGAAGAGGATTATTGGCTATTCGAAAGGTGACGAGACTATCCATAAAACCGATTCTTTCGTCGAGCTTGGAAATATCGTTCCCTGTCAAGTCGACATTCCTAATGTTCTTCAACCCGGTAAAGCCTTGTGGGAGCTCCTGGATGCTGTTGTCCTCCGCTGACAGTGTCAAAAGTGCCTGCCAGGATGAAACGTCAGGCAATTTCTGAATACGATTCACACTGATCGCCAACGTTTGTAAATTAGGCAGTTCCAAATTTTCATCCTCAGAGAACTTCGTAAGCGCATTATTAACGACGTCAAGATTCTGTAGGGCATCGAGCTTGTGGACTGAGGCTGGAATCAGCGTTCCCTTTAACTTGTTTTTAGGAGCAATGACCTCCTTAAGGGGAAGTGTATGCAGTACTTCGAATGGCAAGGATGTCAGCTCGTTGTGCCCAACATTCAAGATCCGAAGGCAGTTCAAGTCGGCGAGTGATTCGGGAAGGGAAGTGAGATAGTTCTCACGGACATCCAGGACCTCAAGATTAGCAAGGCGACCGACTTCTTCAAGGAAAGGCCCTTTCAACTGGTTTTTTGCGAGTCTCAAATCCCGAAGTGACGCCAAGTCCAGAACCACTTTGATATCATCCAAGCTTAGGTTATTATTCGAGAGGTTCAGCGTATGTAGTCTTTGCAGCCTTCGGAGCCCTATTGGAAGACTCCGTAGCTGGTTCCCGTGCAGATCTAAGGTTTCTAGGCCTCCAAACTGATTCCCGGTTTCTTCTGCATCACAGTCCATCTCCTCAGGATCAATATCCGGGAATGCGGCATCCGGGAGTTCGGTGAATTCGTTATCAGCAGCAGCCAATTTCACTAAATCGACACTTTCATACCAATCAGTGGTCGCGTTCGGGTCGAAATCATACATGGTGAGAACTTCATCGGGGAAAGTAGTCAATGACATGGCTGCAATGTTCAGGTGGCCTGAAGTTCGGCCGGCCTCCAGTCTTTTTCGAAGTAATCCCTTGCTCTGGTCCTTCGGTCTCTGGTTGAAAGGGTCATCAATATCGGTCTCTGCCCACGCATCAAGAGGCGATGCCTGGGGCCCTCTTTGTGCTGCTGCTTTACGCGCGGCTTTTGCTTTGGCAATACTTTCTCTCAAGGCACTGGATGATTTCGCTGCCCTGTTTGCCTCCTTCTCCGCCTCGAGCTTAGGTGGTTCCTCTAGCGACGGGGTTTTTGTCGTGGCTGATTTCGAAGCTGCTGAGTGAAGTTTCGAAATTGATGGTTTGGGCTGTACCTTCCGAGTCTTCTTCACCTGAAGAACCTGCTGGGAAGAGTCGACGTCGAGATCAACAGGCTTCATATGCTCATTGCTCAAAGCCGCACGAGAGCCTGTTGTTGAAGGTATAGAGGTTGTGCCACCGAATAGACTCCTTCTTGCCATAGGCCTTTTTATTTTTGACGACTCATCCGCTGTTGAGATAGAAGCATGATCGCTAGCGGGGCCGTGCGTAGGCAATGTCGGGCGAGACCTTGACGGAAGCCGCATGACGGTTGGAGGACCGGAGAGGAAGTCACTTCCACTGAGTTGGCGGGAGGACGAGGACCTAGAGGGTGACCTTGAGTAACTGGTCATGGAAGATGATGGACGAGACGGGGACCGCATTGGGCTGGTCGCCCCGTAGAAGGTCGACAGCCTCCTCGAAGATGCAGGAGAGGGCGGGATTTGAGAGAGGGTTTCAACGGTCCTTTCCGATAGTGACGGCCGCATGCGACCTCGAGGTTCGGTCTCTTGAGACACCATGTCTGCTTCTAGCCCGGCGTTTATATCCAACAGCCTTTCATTCTCCGATCCGCCTCCATCACTTGTCTCCGCCACGGAAACCACCCGCTTTTGCTGATGGCCATTCTGGATATTTTTCGAAGCCGATGTTTTCGGAAGCGGTTTCTTGAATTCCGGTTCCTCGGAGGGCCGCCGAAGCCTTGCAGCCTTCAAACCCGGATCGGCGCGCAACCTTTCGCGGGATGGGGATGGTCTGAGGGAAGCGGAGGTGTTGGACGTGGGCAGAGGGATTCGAGACACTAAACGGGGAATCCCGCTGGGGCGTGATGGTGCTTTGGGTTGCTGATCCATGGTTGCGTCAAATTCCAGCTGTCACAGCTTTACTCGGCTCGCTAGTGTACCTATCAAAAGGGGGAAGGAGGCTCTGCTTGCGGTCGGGCGCGGTCAGGGGATTAGAGAACTGCCATAACTTGGCAACAGACAGATAACAGGATTGGGGTATTCAGTAAAGCCTGCTTGTTATCATGCAAAAGAGCAAGGCAGGATAAAAGTCCAGTGAAGAGGCACTCCTGAGGTCTGGTAGAGCATATCAAAGGAGAAAAACAAGCATAAGCCAAAGATGGTTAGTCCTGATGGAAGCTGGAGCTGCTGAGTCTTTCCAGTCGCTGGCTCCAGCTCAGCTCATTATTACTTAGGCACTGTTTACCTTACTGTTGGGTGTGGATGACTAACCGCCCCCGCCCAGGATCTCAGGTACTAACTACGACTAGTAGTCTTGACTATAGACTACTTGTCGCACACTGCTCATCTTCGCCATAATTTTTCTTTTTATTTTTTTTTTTTTTTTTTTTTTTTTTTTTTTTTTCCTCTTTGCCCTTATAGTTTTCTGTAGATCATCACTAATTTCATAGACTGAGCTCCGAATTGTCCTGGGTACGAACTAGATATTTAGCCTATTCCAGCAATCCTGGTGGAAATAGTTGATGTCCAGGTGAAATGGGTTAACAGCTAGGCTAGAACAGGAAGTATTTCAACAATTTAAACTATAAATGAACGGATACGTATCTCGACTGCAGGAACAGCGTAGAAAGCAAAGCTGATCTCAGATTGTTGCCTAAGTTACAGTGCAGGTCAAGCTCTGTTTATATTGCCTTTGAGCGGTCCGGGCTCTCCGCATCCAGCTAAGTCCATTTTGGCGCGCGGCTGGGCTCACTCTTGGCTGCGATTGGTCCGTTTCCCCAGCCTCCCGCCAAATGCGAAACTCCTGCCGCCTGCTCCATCTTAAGGCATCAACTCCTCCCACTCGTTGTCATCTACCTACCCTCCTTGCTTGATTCGCGTCCGTCCATACCCGCTTGATTCCATTCTTCTGGTCTCGTTGCTCTTCTGATTCCCTTCTAGGATTCTACACTTCCATATTTACCCCGCGATCATCGCCGATCAGCCCGTCTATCTTTGGGGGAGCCATCAATCACTTACCTCCCTTATACCCCCCATATCAATAAGCACCCGATCGGTCGCATACTAGCCATTAAGGTTGTCCCGCCGTGAATCTGATAGCGTGCGTACCGTCGTCATGTCGCAAGAGACCGAGCCCCAGCTGTCGCAAGGGTCTCTTGCACCACCAGTCGAAATCCCTCGTCCCCGCACTCCAGTTCAACGCGCAGCCCTCTCTGCATCGTCTGTCCCGAGCGTAAGAGCTGGAAGTCGTTCCCCGAATTCCGACCACGGCAAATTTATCTCGCCGCCGTCATTGCCCTCATCAGATATGACTCCTCCACCATCGACGCAGATTCCCGGCGCCCCACTGCGAAGATCGAGATCGAGATCAAGTTCGTACCTGGCACCTTCGCCGGATATTGAAGAGACCCTTTGCGCCGCATATGGGGCATCCGAGAATCTTCCAACTGTTGATGACATCGACAGAGCCGAGGAGGTCAAACTACGCGCCATTGCCAAGGAGCTTCTGGGGATAGCCCGGGAGGCTCGTGTCTCCGCCCTTCATTTTAAGCTGCAATACGGTCTTCTATCATTCAGGAGTAGTGCGGCTATCAAGCGTGCCGAGGTCGAACATAAGCTTGCCAGGAGAGAAGCAGAGATCCTGCAGAGTACCGAATACCGCAACCGCTACGTTCCTCCTGAAGAGCCTGTACCACAAATCTCCAATGTAGATTTGGAGCTTGCGTCGAAGCGTCAGCAAGAGCTCGAGAGGGTCAATACCACTCTTGACAGGAGACTTCGGAGAGCAAAGAAGCTGATTGAGCAGGAGAAGGACAAGTCGGACTTGCTAGAAGAAGAAAATCAGTTGCTAAAGAAGCGCATTCGTGAGAACCGGGAACATTTCTCTCGCATGATTGAACGCGGCCCAATGTCGCCCATCGCACACGCCGGTGGCCAGACTCCTCATCGGAGGACTTTGCCTCAGTTTGTGGACACCGTTGATCACGATGTGCATAGGAGTGATAACTGTAATCCGTTCGCGGCCCTCCTTGCAGCAGATCGTGTCCTCAACAGGGAACCTCCCAGTGTGGCCTCAACCCCGAACCGTCAGCGAGCCCAGAGACAGTATGTGAATGGACATGTGCGAGGTAGCCATTCAATTTCGTCGCTTCCCGTAACACCATCTCAACCTCGGAAGGTCCACCAGGAAACCCAATATGCCACACCTGGAAGAGAATCCAGCGACGAGGCCCGTGACAGGGATAGCACGATTTCTGCCTCTGATATCGAGGAAGCCGAGACGGAAGAGGACATTCCCGCCTCCCAGGCCGGATCTCCTGCAACTAGCATGCTTCGCCGCAACCCCCCAGGTATCCAACGGGTCATAAGGACTGCAGCTGATGCAGCGCCGAAATCCAGCACCCTACTCCAAACGAAGTTGTTCGGTCAAGTGCGGAAAGCTGGTGTCGAGCGGCCTCCGAACCATCTCAAACGCAAAGCAAGTTTTGATGTTGGGAGCTCGAAGAAATCGAAAGCGGGGGAGCAGGTGGGTCTCGGGATTCATTGACTCGTGGACCTCGTGGGTAACGGTCACTCGTGCATAATTTATCCTCGCCGCTATGATATGTTTGTTTCCTGAAGATGTCTATATAAGGGCTGTCTTTCCATCTGCTGTTTTGACATGTGCTTTGCGTTTCTACAGCATGATTTTTGTCATTTTATGCTTATCTCCTACTCCTGTGGAGCCTCGGTGGCTCGTTTTTATGACGAATGATGACATGTATTGGTGCAAAGGCGACTCTTTGGCGTTTCATGTAACTTGTTTGATTTCTACAGGATCCATTGGGAATCTGGTGCAGTGCTTATTCATTCAGCCATTTTGACACAGAACAACTAGCTAGGGCACCAATATGAGATTATGCTAAAGAGGTAACTGCGATATATAGTCTCTACAACCTTGAAGATAGCGAGTAGTAAGTCGTGGCTAAAAGACTCGATATATGACTAAGCCTCAAATATAGTCACGTGTTTCAGAGATCTTCCGGCGGGAGTCGAGGTAGGGCGCGAGAATTAAATAGGGAAAACGAAAGGAACGACAGATTGTAGTAGGAACCGAGTATGGTGGGAAAGTCTGCAATCTATTCGGCTATGGCCTTAATTCTTTACTGAAGCATCGCAATGGTTCTCCTACAACTCCGGCGGAGAGAATAATGTTTCCGGATATGGCAGCAGGGTAGGGCTCGCTAAGCGAGGCGGTGAGCGACTCCCGCGCGGTTGGCCACAACCCGAAAAAGTTCCACTAATATTGAACCGGAGGAGTTTTGAGATACGACCAGCAACCACCCACGACGACCACGACGACAATCTCCCGGTTCTGATCCCCATCCGACACAATGGTGCGTATTAATTCTTGTCGCTCCGATTTTCTGGAGGCGATTGAGAGCCTGAAATGCTCTGCAATCTTCGAGGGAAGGGGACCTGTGCTGATTGAAATCTGCTGGTGATATAGGCGATCAAGCACAACAACCAGCTTCAGAAGCACCGTGAGTGACACCCGACGATCGAGATCCGGAGACACCTTTTCATTCGAACGAATGCGACTGGAAAATGATGCGATGGATGATGAAATTGCTTGGTTTCGGTTTTACTGATGGGGTTTCGTTGTAGACTTTCACAAGGACTGGCAGCGTCGTGTCCGCGTCCACTTCGAGCAGGTACGCTTTTCTCGACCATATTCCTGGGGGATTCAACGACACATCAACGACTTCAATGCTGGGATTTTGGTGATTTGCTGGATTGCTGGACTGACAGGGCTTTTTCTTTATTGGAATATAGGCCGGTCGCAAACACAGCCGTCGTGAGGCCCGTCTCGCAAAGGCCGCCGCCGTTGCTCCTCGTCCGGTTGACAAGCTTCGCCCAGTTGTGCGTTGCCCTACCGTCAAGTACAACCGCCGTGTTCGTGCCGGTCGTGGTTTCACCCTTGCCGAGCTGAAGGTAAACAAGTTCTGAAATTGGATGTGGCTGGAACTGGAAACTTATTGTTCTCCCCGCGATTTACAGGAAGCCGGTATCCCGAAGAAGTTCGCCCGCACCATCGGCATCGCTGTTGACCACCGCCGCACCAACTACTCCAAGGAGTCTCTCGTCGCCAATGTCGCTCGTCTGAAGGAGTACAAGGCCCGCCTGATCCTCTTCCCCCGCAAGAGCGGTCAGTTCAAGAAGACCGACTCCTCTGCTGAGGAGGTCAACGCCGCCAAGGCTGCTTTCGCCGCTGAGGGCAAGACCGAGGGCTACGCCACCAAGGTCGGTGCCCTCCTGCCCATCAAGAACGCCGGTGTCGAGGAGGCCATCACTGAGATCAAGCGTGACGATCTCCCCAAGGGTGAGGAGGCTGCATACCGTCGTCTGCGGGAAGCCCGCAGCGAGGCCCGCTACAAGGGTATCCGGGAGAAGCGTGCCAAGGCTAAGGCTGAGGAGGAGTCTGCCGCTAAGAAATAAACGTCGTGTACTTAAAACATTTCTGCCCTCAAAACTTCTCAGCTAATGATATGAATCCGGTCGTCGATTTTTTTTTTTTCATTCTGGGGGTTATTTTACCTACCGAGTGTGGGCTGTGGCATGACTTGGGATTGGCTGGTGTCCCGATTATCTTTTTACCTCTTTACTCACCTATATCCTCCGTTTTCCCTTGACTACCCTTTTTCACCAAACTGATATAAGATCGGTGCTTCTGAACTACCCTAGAATGAATTGCATGTCCGAATCTATTTCCCATGTTCAAATTTACGTCCAGGCGAAATGCCTATGGCTTCTTAAAACGTAACTGCTTTTACCAAATTGAACCGAAGGGTGCAGATGTTCATATCTCCTGGTTCACCAGGCTAGATGGAAACCAAGCACGATAAGATTGGTATGAATCGATAATCGGATATAAAAGTACATCATGAAGCGTGGTCTCGTAAGGGTCTACTGAAGAACAACATTTACTCCTTTCAGAGTTTACCACTTGACCTCTGGATTCCGCCGTTCGCTCCAAACAGGGCATCCAGTACACACTTCGTGGCCTTGATAATAGCCTGAGAATCTGAAGCGCCCACGTTCCCTGACTGGTGACTCGTTTGTTCACTCATAATAGCCTGGAAGAGTTTCTTGGATTCCTGCTCCACCTTCTCATTGGAGCTGCCCTGAGATCCGGAAACACATATGCACGGTGTTAGTTCCGGCTCACCCGTCCATTCATCGACGTTAAGCTCGCATGACAGGATGACTTTGTGGGGCTTCTCCTTGGATTCAAAGTGCATAGATGCGCGCTCAAAGTGCGGGATTATCCGTCGCACATCAGACACTGTCAGCGTTTCGGCATCGTCGAGGTCGACCTTGATTTGTACAGTGTTGGTAGTTCCGTTGTTAGGGATTAAAGCGGCATGTTGGTCCTGTATATGAGCCCAAATAAGAGCACGCGAAACCAGAGCCTCCCAATACCGATTAATGCCCCAACAGAGACCGGAGACATCCAGTTTTGAAAGCGGGTTCGCTAACCGTGCCTTTGTCCAGTGCTGTATATAGTCCGGGGTATTGGGGCCAGTATGCGCTGATAGAGAGAGTACTGACTGTGTCTCCAGGTTTGTTTCGTAGGTAACATCTACCCTGTATAGGTTAGGTGGGAACGGACGTGGTGCGGAGAGAATGAGCCGATGTCTCTCTGAGAAAGACTTTGACTTTGAGGTGGAGATGATGTTCGAGGATGCGGTGAGCTTTAGAGGAGCAAGTGCACAAAGATACGGTTCGATCTTGGAGTCCTGGTCAAGAGCGAAAGGATTCAGCTTAGAGGGGACTCGGCGAGGTTTTGGCGGACGTTTTGTGGAAAATGGTAGTAAGGAAGATATGAGGGAGGAGATTGTACTCTCGCTGGACCGGGGATGCGTTGAATCGACTTCGGAAGAATTCGCGGAATATAACATAGAGCTTATATCAGTTAGTGATATTCACTAACTCGTCAACAAGCACTCACCTGATATCACTCAAGTAGGGTTCGAGATTCTCTCCATCCTGATCAAGCTTATCGCACAACACTTCCAGCTTCGCGATATCTTGCTTGAGAGCCTCCAGGTCAGCCGATAGCTCCCGCCGGAGCTTCCGTTTCTTGAGCACAGACTCAGGGAGAAGAACATCGTTCATAGAGGTGCCCCGCTCCTGGAGTTCCTCCGTCTCAGCCCCATATTCAACGGTGCGAAGCTTGGAGGGACTCTGCTCCAAGTCTCCCGCAGCTCGTCGTTTCTGATGTTGTCTACTGGGACTACTACTCAGCAGTGATCGAGGTCGTCCGGGAGGTGGCTCCAAGCCTAGTTGGGTTGGAGTTGGAGGCAAATCAGGTTCGTCGTCACCGTCATGCAAGGAAGGGCCTTCAATAATATCTCTACCCAAGTCTGGGTCACCTGTTGCCCTCCCTAACTCAGATGCCAATTGGTCTTCCGGGGTACCAAACATGCTTGCTTCCACTGCAGTCTCCTGCGATGCTGTTGGCGACTGAAATGCAAATAGATCTGAAGGGGTGATTCTTTTTGATACGCGCCTTGGGGGTGCAGCAAATGCGCCCAGACCGCTCGATCGTCTGCTGGGAAACAGGGCAGGTGATTGTTGACTTCGCTTAAGAGAGTCGGTCGGGCTTGTTGTCAGTGTTATTGAGGGTCTGAGGGCTTTTCTATCGCGCAGGCCGAAGGCTCTCGTTTCAGCATCTTTCTGTTTATCATTTTGGCTACCTCTGTGCGTGGGTTTCCTTGTCGGTGATCGACTCAAGGAGCGTTCTAAAATTTCAGGATGCGATCGGGCTAAGCTCGCTTTCGTCGGGGCTTGAAAGGAAGGCCTGGACGGGGAACGCCGTTGCGATGCGTGTCGTGGGGGAGGGGGCTCCATATGCGACGCGTTGAGTGTTGTTGCCATTGCGCTGTTCAAGCAAACATTGCTATAATTACGTGCCAAAAAAAAAATGAGTGACTTGCCAGATTGTTCTTAACAGATAGTTCCGACTGATATATATATCCAGCTGTGCTTCAGAGAGATGTCTGGATAATTTGAAGCCATCGCAATGCCGCCGGGCGACAGACCAGGCGCACATATCAGCACGTGACTCATGTTTGCCTTGTTTGTTGCGATTGTCGCTCGGATAAAGGCTGTCTTCCAGTGATGACGATACCGAATCTTTCAAGAATTCTTCGTTGTACTTCTTCGGCACCATGGAAGGCCGTATACTGGCCTCGACCAGGCAGAGGCTTCTCAAAGCAACTTCTAACCTAATTCTTTCACGTACCACAACATTGACCTCCCAGGGCTGCAGACAATTCCACGCCACTCCATCTCCGCAACTCCGCACTCATGGCCGAGTGAACTCAAATCCAAATACAGACGGTGCAGACACTTCGCAAGCCTATCCTCTCACCGGGTACTACTCCGACATCCTTTCCGCGCGCTCCTCACAGCGCGGCCAAGCCACGACATCGCCCACCGCAGCTCAACACAAGCCAAATGAGCCATCCCGCGATATATCTGAGCAGACGCCGGAGCAAAAGATGGCGATTGTCTTCGGTACACGGTTAGCAGGGCCCGGTCGATCATCACGGTATAAATCCGCGTCGAATTCCGTATGGAAGACCGTCAACGGGGTTCCGGTCCCGCCGCGGCCGGAGGAACCTGATAACTGCTGCATGAGCGGCTGCGTGCACTGTGTGTGGGACGACTATCGCGACGAAATGGAAGAATGGGCCGCAATGTTGGCGCAAGCGAAAGCTAAAGGTCCTAAAAAGTCACCGTCGGTAATTCCCGGCGCGATCCCGAAAACGCCGGCTGATCCGGTCAGTACGAGTATGGATGATGATGGCGGCGGGAGTGAAACAAATTGGTCACTGCCTGGCTCGGAGGATGACTTGTTTGCAGATATCCCTGTTGGAATTCGAGAGTTTATGAAGACGGAAAAGAAGTTAAAACAAGCTCATCGGCAGGAGGCGAACAGTTCATGATCTCTGGAATGCACGATCTGCGTTGATGCTATACCCTTTGTTATGTCTTTTTTCTGCCATCTAAACGCCTGTACACAAGATAGATATAGATCTCTGTATATAGCCGCAAAGACAACTGATCTCAGGAATTGTGTTGCATCAAGACCTCCAGGTCCGAGTGCTAACAGTACTTTCTAGCTGAAATACCTCTGAAGCACTTCACTCTTGGATTTTGGGTGTCGCTTGATCAAATCAGTGCTGGAATACTCTGTACTATGGCCACTTGGAGGGTGATGTATCTGCGTATTCGCCGACTTTAGTACTGCCTGTCGGGAGGCTGTACCCGACATATGTCGGTTAAGGTAAGCCTCCGCCTAGTCCTAGCCTGCCGTCGGGTGGTCTAGCCCCAGAGTGGATCGAGCAAGGTAAAGGGTAATGCTAAGCCTGAAGCAGTCTAGGCTATATTATATGATATTCCGCTCCGCTTCCGAAACCTAATCTTCAACTTGGTCTCCTTGGGTAAGGTACAATTTCCATCATTTGATGCCCCCAAATAGAGCGCGCCCGTCATCTCAAAAATGCGGCTGGGTTATTAAGTAGATTTTTGCGACAACTTGTCTGAGAAGTACCAATCCAGACCAGGGCCCCAGAACATGGATGCATTAGATGTGTGCTGGGCAGCTGCCCATGTCTCAAAGAGATCAACTATTGGCTCACAGAAGTTATCCTGGGCCTTTAAGTACATATATATCCTTCTTCACATGTTTGGATGCAATTGCTGCTGGATTCATAGTGCAAAAAAGGGGACGGCAGCAAGTACCTTATATAATCAGCTAGCAAATCCAGGTACCGCCTATATATTTATATAGATGGATATCCTTAAGTCTACAATCAACTCCTCTCCATCCCAGGTGGTTTTCTAATGACTGTTGTCTGCTCTGCTGCACTAGTATTAGGTGTCATATGCTACAGGGAAAGTTTTATTCCAGCAGGCATACTTTGCCTCGCAAGATGTTAGCTCTGGCTCAATTGCAAATCACTCACTTGTATAGAAAGCTACCTCTTATACGCAAGTTACACTTTCATGCTTACTCCCTGTGAGGTGATCCTGTGTACTTGCTAACAAGAGGCTACTGGAAATGCAATGTTTCCAATTAATTCAGGTTGCGGGGATCAACGTTGTCGTTCATCAGACCAGCCGGACTATAATGCCAATAAAAGAACAGTAGAGCTCTGTGTATTATCTGATTTGATTTATTTAGTTATTTATCTTTATTTATCTTTATATATATATATATATATTAACCATCTATGTCAAACTAGAGAGATTAAGAACCTGTCATATGATGACTGAGGATGTCTATGTTATTGTCTTTGGTCGAAACGATTTCACATTAATGACTCTATTCTGCTCCTGCATGAATTAACAATAAGCAGGTATGAATTCAATGTCTCTGTTAGCGGGCTTGGTACTACTAAATCAGGAGGTAGTCTGCATATATAGGTATATATATATATGTCGTCCAGAGCACATAAATTGTCATTGTTTCTATACCACTCCCAGTAAAATGCAACCAAGCATTAGTCCCTCCATCCGGTGCATCGTACATAGCAGTGAAAGTGGAAGGTAGTATTATAGAGCTACTAGGTACATACCTGGGTAGGTGACGGTTCAAGCCGTATTCCAAGTAAGCTCTTCCTTTCCGCTACCTCCCCGCGGAGTGCCAAGCTTTCTGCAATCAAAATTAGCACATGAGCCTCTTCCAAGTTCAACCGTCTGCAGTGAAAGGAGAAAAGAACAAAAAGAACTTGGAAACCTCTCAAAAGAGAACAAGAATTGGGGAGAGAGAGAAAACCATGTCGCTCGCCAAAACCGAGACAGACATTATCCTCAATAAAGCGAACATCGCCCTAGCCCGGAGCCAACGGCTCGTCGCATCCTGGCTCCCCGTCCAGACGCCGGCCGACGAAAGCAGTGCGAAACCTGATGATGAGCTGCAAAGAGAGGAGGATGAGATTTTTACTGCTGTGCCTGAGACGTATGCTTTTTCTTTTATATTATTTTCTTCTTCGTTTCTTTTGTTGATGCAAAACAGAGCTAATGTTACCTGCACAATCAACAGGTTAGGTCTAGGAGCACCCCTCCCTAGCAAAGCGGCCGATGGGAGCTGGAACCGTACCGGGATTGACTCGAACGACCAACTACGAAGGCAACTCCTGGGGCGAAATTACAAGAAAGTCATGGCGGAGAAGGCGCGGCAAAAGAACGGGGATAGTAGTTCTGCTTCTGGCTCTTCGGCGAAGATTTCTACAACGAAGGGGGCGGGAGAGCTGAATGGGAATGGCGCTGTCGATGAAGATGCGGAGGATGATGAGGGGCGGACGGCGTTAATTGGGGGGAAGAAGGACACGTCAAAGAAGAGGAAGACGGACGGAAACCCCGAATCTACGCAGGGAGGCCGTGAGAGCGAATCGAAGAGTGAGAATAGCGAGGCAGATGATGGAGGAGAGGCGACCTCATCACAGCGAGGCGCAAAGTCCAAGGGCAGGAAAAAGGCTACGAGCTTCTTGGATGAGATTCTTGCAGAGCGGTCAAAGAAGCGTATGAAGCGATAGTCGCTTTCATTGGTTCATGTGTCTGATGATTTCGAGTCCATGTTCCTGATTTGAACCTACCTAGCAATATACCCAATGCACTTTCTTAATTCACACAGAACTCCATGTCTGCCATGCTTTGTACACACCGACCCAACTAAGACACAAGTCTCACATTAACCCAATGTTCCAAAATTTGCCTCCATCTCAATCTCATCTATCCTTCGCTCCATCCAGAGGGGTATAAAGTTGCGAAGCGAGTAGACTAGATGCGAAAGGAAGATGGTGCGCATGAAGATCCAACCAATGCGAACAATGAATATGCCACCATACACAGTATGCCTAATATTTCGCAGCCCGACCCGTCCGGACGCTCAAGAGGCCCGTACAGAGCCCAAAAAAAAGAAAGAAAAAAGAAAAAATGAGGGGGAGAGAGAAATAACAAAAATAGAATGCAAAAAGAAATGCAGGCCTCTTGTATGACACCCATAATATCCGGAAACCCACGCACTAGAAATTGTACAATTGTATCAAGCTCCAAAATATGTGAAAATGTTCATAGATAGTGGGGGGTATACGAAAATCGGGAGGGACAGCCTCCTGCTTTTTGGTCTCCGATGTATGGCGCAAGGCCACGGCAACTTATCTTCTTCGCCCGCCGCTTTAGCAGGCGCAAAATTAAACAAGGAGAAATCACAGTTTACTCAAGTCGCTTCCGCTTTCGGTCCTCGGCGGCATGCTGATCTTCATCGGGTCTCTCAGCGGTGTCAGCTGGGTTGAGCAGGGAGTGAACATTACTAGCCATGCTGGACCGGCGGGTAGCTGGCAAGGAAGATTCGTGACGTAAGTACCGAGGTCCGTTAAATCCCCAGCCATTATCAGTGGGTCCCTGGTCAGAATTCAGTGGTGGAGTGGCATGCCGCGAGATGTCTTGTAAGCGACGTGGTGCTCCCATCTCATACTGAGCTAATACATCCCGCACTTGCTGATCATTCGAGTTCGGTGTTCGATGCGGAGACGGGGGCCAAGGAGCCGCCCCTTGCGAGGCTGACGGGCCCAGAGCAAATGGAGAGACGTTAGGCGGCGGCCACCCATGCTGGCGGATGTCTGCCGAAGTATGCCGGCGCGCAAGATTGGGCCCTGTAGGGGAAGAAACGGAAGAAAGCGGATGCGGGACCGGTGGTTGCGGCGCGACGACAGATGGTACTTGGGGGCGGCTGTAATTAGGAGAGGAGTTCGCCGCGCCTATTGACCCGTAGCGGCGGGGGGAAACGGACAGATGAGCAGGTACTGGAGGTCGAATCATATTCGACCGAGACGGATCTATCATAGACGGCCGACGGCTGTCATCCTGGGGCATTTGCCGGGGCGACAAAGGTGGACCTGGGTCGACAGCTAAGCTTGGAACATGAGGCTGCCGGACGGATAGGTAGACGTCTGGAGGGTGTTCTAGGGCTCGAATAGACTCAAGATGCTTCTCGAGTTCTAATTGCATACTGGACACTGTTGCATGTCAGAAACCAGATGTCCACACTTTGGAGAGAGAGGGAGGGGGAGAGGGCTAAGAGGGGGAGGAATACCATCGCGGTAAAGAAGGCTTTCGCGGTCAGGCACCATGCCTTGCAAGAACCGCGATATCGAATGGGTCCACTGGAGACGTGAGAATGTTGATTAGTAAAGACATGCCAAACGTCCAAAGGCGGAAGATATGGAACAGTCTCACATGGTAACACCTGCTGATACTCTCCGCCATGGCCTGGCATCTGGCATTGAGTGCCGCGTTACCCTCTTCTGCTCGACTGAGGCGATTATGCATGTCAAAGAGCATGTGTTCCAGGTTCATTAACCGCGCTTCAGTAGCATCAGGGACAGGCTCCGCTGGCGTACCAGGTTGGGAAGCAGCGGCCTTATGCCCGGGAAACGAATCTCGGTGAATCAAGGCATGCCGCGACGCACGCCGCTTGATTTCGCGCAACCCGACTAGATCGCCTCGCTTGAAATTCCCATTCCCGTGCTTGAATTCCCAAAGAGCAGAATCTGGGGAACCAGTATGGAAAACATCGCTCACTGAAATTTGAGAAACCCTTAGCGGCGACGAACGAATTCGTGCTCCAGTAAAACGGCATACCTTTATGGAATCCATACATATTGAGCTGCCTCACAAATGATGAGATATTGGTGTGCTTAAAATATTGACTAGAGTGTCCATTAGTTGCTAGTCCGAGATCGACAGAGCTTGGGATATGCGAGGAACGAACGCGAGGACTTTGGAGAATTCGGAGGTAGGGGACATGACGAAACTATCGTTGGTATTAGACCACGATATCAAATGCTGAATACTCTGATCCTCTAGCATGCTATTGTGAAATCATTAGCAGAGCTTCTCTTGAAAGACTTCCGCGATTCAAATTCGCGCAGCAGAACTCAGAACTAGAACACATACTTGTAGAGCTTGTGGATGAACGCAGTTTGCACAACCTTGGGCTGTTGAGCCGCGGCGGCGGCGCCAATAGCTTGATTATGAGCCGCATGATTATTCAAATTTCCGGTTTCGAGAGAGCCATTGGACGTCGTTGTGGTGTTTGCGCCCGCCCGGTCACTCTCGGGGGTGCTGTGAACTGGGCGTGCAGTGCCTGTGGTGGCGGCTGAAGTAGGCGGAGTGACTTCCATCGGCTCGCTCATCAGTGTTGCACCGGTAGAAGGAACAGACGACGAGAGGACAGTGAGCTTCCGGGTCCTTCCCGGCGCATCTGGAGCACCCGAGACGACGGTATTTCTCGATGGGTGCTCAGCGATACTGCTCATCTCGTGCTGCGGAACAGGGGTAGATAATGGGCGACAACGGCCGCACGCCGCAGGCGGGGAACGGAACTGAGAACCAAGGCGGCGAAAGACTTTTTTCCCGTTCGATCTCGGTTCTGCTGTGCGGCAAAGACAGAATGAGGACGAGCTAACTAGCAGGGATAGGAGAACAAACAGGCGAGACGACTGAAGAAAAAGGCAGCTAACGTGAGAGAACCTAGACTATCCGACGACGGAGCTGATAGTGAGAGAATTGTCTAGGCCAAGCAGGCGCTGATCAACATCCAAGTCTCCGCTACCCGAACATGGCGAATGTAATAGTTAGTTAATTGGCGTCTGATCTTCAAAAAGGGTTCTTCAAAAGCCTTTCAGCAATTTCGCCAATAATAATATGAGTTTCTTGTCCTTCTGTCTAGAAACGTTCCATAGAGACTCAGAGTAACTCCGGATTCTGGATCTTCGTTCCAGACTCCTCCTAGGACGTTAGTTTTCTTAGGAGATGGGTCGACTTGGCTGGCGCTGAGGCGAGGAATGCCATGTATCCCAGCGAAGAGGGAGCCAGAAATCGGCAACTCGATTGTTCCAGGTGATGAGACGGGCGCAAAGTTAGGGAGATCGGATAGGCGAAGAACTGATCTCTGACCTCTCGCGGGCTGTATCTGATTCTAGGCCCAGAACTTCAGAACTTCAAAAGGATGAGGAACAGACTGGCTGACGAGAGCGGGTTTTCTTGTCTTTGCCCAAGGTGCGGAGTAATATATAACAGCCAGAAGCACATCAACGTAGAATACAATGCATGATGATGGTCCCTATAATTATGTGAAGCTTTTTCTACCTTCGTAATAGGTGCAAGGAAGTTGAAACCTTGGAAGCTGAGGTAACATAGAAGCCCAAAACAACACAGCAAAATTAGTACTATGTTTCAAAGGTATGGTGTACTATTACCAATAATTTGCCAACACACATAAACTTGAGACACCTGCATTCGTTTGGATAGCTAGCTGCTGATGTGTCATTATATACGAAAAGTAAGCCAGTCTTCCTTTCTTCTTTTGCATCCCAATGTCTAGTCGTTGTTCAGGTTTCCGGAAGCTTTTAACTTCCAAAAATAGTTCTCCGGTACTTATGCTTCCGCCGCATCCAGTTGACGGTGATACATAGGGCTTCCGTATTTCAGCTCTGAGTTGGAACCGAAACTTCCTCAGGATAATTCGTGCCAGCAAAAGACCATAGTCGTATACCCCTCGCATCTATCAACGAAACGAAGGAGGAATCGCCAACCAGAAAGCGATAAGCATCGGTGAAAAGTGATGCCCCCTCTCTTGCATCCCGGGGTAAACCGAGATCCATGCTCTGGGCAGCATAAAGAGCTGTCTCGATGTATGGGTTGGAGATCCAGATATTTCGCCTGCCCTCTTCGATCTTGATATAGTAAAGGATATTTCCGCCGACATGAACGATGCACAACGGGTTAGAAGCTTCAATGTCTGAGAGTCTGTGCACACATATCTCGTCGGTCTGCGGGTCATACGTCACTGCCAAAACAAGATGGCGCCCTGCTTGAAGGATGCCGATACGGTTGCCGGAACCATCTAAATCGTGCCGTACTCTGACATCCGTTCCCTCATGATCCCCAGGCAAGGGCAGCTCCTTGGTATAGGTGCGCACTGCGGACGACTCTCCATTGAGGTGAAGTACGTATTTCATGACGCGCAAATGAGGGCAGCCCGGCATAATATCGCGCTTGGTATTATTCCCGAGTTCAAGCTGAACGATTGTTAAATGTTTCATAGAAGAACCAAGGCCTACATATGCAGGACTCTGTGCATTTGGAATTGTATGGGTAGACCGTGTCCGCAAGTCATAGTGCATGACAAAGCTTCCCTCACTGTGCATGCAAGAATTCTTCACCCAAGTGGCTTGCGAGCACATGGCTATTTGGAAGCCATTGAGCACAAAAAGGGATATATTAGTGTTTGGGAGGCGAATAGTGTGCATCTCTTCTGTCTGGAGATCCCAGGCTTGACAGTAACTATGTCATATTAGCAGTTGATTAGCGGCAACTCAGGAAGTCAACAACAGGCCTGGAAACGGGAATAGTAGCCAGAACTGACCCACGCGTAGTGATCGCAGCCAACACAGATTCTGAAAGTCGAATTTTTTCGAATCTCTCACGGTTCGGTGTGCAAAAGCGTTGTGTCCTCTGTGAGCGCAAGTCATAGGTAATGATCGTAGTGTCATGGTCAATCGTCCAGGCATATCTTCCGTTTGAGTAGTCAAGATTAGATATCGCCGGGCCTGGCTCCAAGGGTAGACTCAATTGAGCTCTTGTGAGCGGCGTTCCTTGCTCCAAAAGGTACCTATGTTTCGAGTACCGGGCAAATGTAGACTTGTATTCATCACCGACTTTGAGCGGGCCTCCGGTATACTGCCGGAACACAGCATTACAGACCAACTCCGAAGATAGGACGTTGGACCATCTTCTGGAAACCCTTCGGAGAAGATGTAGCTCTCTTAGGGTAAGATACTGAACGATGGCCACGGAAAGCTCCAGAGGCAGTTCACCAAGAATATCCTTCTGGAATGACCTCCCGTTAATGCGCTTCTTCGCATCTCGCCATTCGTGCGGCCCCAATTGGTCTATGATCTGATGGTATGCGGCACGTCGAGCAGAATTGGTGCGCAGGAGCTTGAAACGTGCGACGAGCTCCTGTACAGGGTCCATGGGTCCCGCGGGGCGATAAGCGGCGGTAAATTCGTATCACGACCTGAAGTCATGGGATGCCAGGATGATGGATGATGGTGGGCTCGCAGTTAATGCTCCAGGCTCCTATTGAACGGCTTGAAGAAGGGCTCTCGGAAACCAACTGCGTCGGTTTATAAAGCACTGCTTTTAAGGTCTCGTTGAAGCACATGTCAGACCGCGGGCGGTCGTGGGAAATGTGGGAAATGTCTCTACCAAGATGATCACTTCTCTCGAAGCTTGGCTATCTCCAGGATATGTTCGACGTACTGTCTGCGCGATTTCCCCGTTTAAAGTTTTTGCCGTAGTTGTACATTTCTTTCCCGGAATAAATGCTCTGGTGAGAGTAGATGTGATTCAGATCGAGTCCACGTAATGGTGGAGAAATCTACCACTCGAAAGATAAAAGGTCCCCTCAACGGCTAGAATTGCTTAAATCCTCAATTGTTGCCATTCTACATCGTAGAGTATAGTAGAGGATTTAGGTGAACAGCTCCCGAAATCCTTTCGCCTCGGGATGGGTTACGGCGGGGTGTAGTGACCGCTTTAGTCACGCAGGTGTGAAAATCGGATACCTGCCTGTCAACCCGACCGAGGAACTATCGCCAAAAAAGCAAGCTGTTCCGACTTCCTCAACCGAGTTCTCCTCCTTGCTGATATTTGGAGGTCACTCTCTACTCCTCATTAACTTCCTCTTGCCAAATTACAACCCTGTCTTTCTTTCTTTCGTTCTTATATACTTCCGCCATGTTCAAGCTCGCCCGCAGCCGGCCATTTACGGCGGCTTTCAAAGCTGCGACAGTAGGTCTTCCTCGAGTCGCTTCTTTCCTATCAGTTTTACAAGGCGCGTCCTATGCTTTTAAGGGGCAGTCTATCTAACATGAAATTATTTGCAGGGATCGTCTCGCATCGCCCAGCAACAAAGAAACCTCTCCATTCACGAATATCTCTCTGCTAATCTCCTCAAATCAGTACGTGCACTCAGCATCGTGTGTCGTATTACTACTTGGATAAAAAACTGACGTATCAATAAGTATGGCGTTGGCGTGCCGAAGGGTGAGGTCGCTCGGTCGGCGGAGGAGGCTGAAGCTGTCGCCAAGTCACTCGGTAAACATCCGTCCTCCACCGAAGGTCTTCTTGCTCCATACTAAGGTCCAAAATTGGCAGGTAATGATGACATGGTCATCAAGGCCCAAGTCCTCGCCGGTGGCCGTGGTAAAGGACACTTTGACAATGGTCTCAAGGGTGGTGTTCGCGTCATCTACTCGTGAGTTTCCTGAGCTCACTCCGTACTGTTGTCGCACTCAAAACTTTACTGACCCCACGCGTGTCGCGTGTTATTTGCAGTCCCACTGAGGCGAAGATGTTCGCCGGCCAGATGATCGGCCACAAACTCATTACTAAGCAAACTGGAGCCGCCGGCCGCCTTTGTAACGCCGTATACATTGTCGAGCGCAAGTTCGCTCGTCGCGAATTCTACCTTGCTGTCCTCATGGACCGCCAGTCCCAGGGCCCGGTCATCGTTGCTTCGTCCCAGGGTGGTATGGATATTGAGGCTGTTGCCAAGGAGAATCCCGATGCCATTATTACGACTCCTATCAACATCAATGTTGGAGTTACTGATGCTATCGCAACCAAGATTGCTACCGAGCTCGGTTTCTCCGAACAATGTATTGACGACGCTAAACAGACCATCCAGAACCTCTACAAGGCCTTCATGGAAACAGATGCCACGCAAATCGAGATCAACCCTCTCTCCGAGACTTCTGACCACCAGGTTCTTGCCATGGACGCCAAGTTGGGCTTTGATGACAACGCCGAGTTCCGCCAGAAGGAAATCTTCTCATGGAGGGACACCACGCAGGAAGACGCCGACGAGGTTAAGGCCGCCGAGTATGTTCAGATCATGCCATTTCAATTAGCCTATACATAAGATTCGAGGAATCAAAGCTTCTAATGCGCCATCTGCAGATTCGGTTTGAACTTCATCAAGCTAGATGGAGACATCGGTTGCTTGGGTCAGTATCATGGGACCTCTTTCTATCATCTCAGCGCTGATGAAAAGTTCTAGTCAACGGTGCCGGTCTTGCTATGGCTACCATGGATATCATTAAACTCAACGGCGGAAACCCTGCCAACTTCCTTGATGTCGGTGGTGGTGCCACCCCTGCGGCCATCCGGTCAGCTTTCGAGCTCATCACCAGTGACCCCAAGGTGACTGCTGTCTTTGTCAACATCTTTGGTGGTATTGTCCGCTGCGATGCCATCGCCCAGGGTTTGATCAATGTCGTGCAGGATATGGGTCTGCGCACGCCTATCGTTGCACGTTTGCAGGGCACCAACGTGGAGCAGGCTCACAAGCTGGTACGTTGGCAATCGCTCCTTCGCAAATTGGAAGTAGTGAACACAACTGACATGGACATTTGGTAGATCAACGAGTCTGGCCTCAAGATCTTCTCCATTGAGGACCTTCAGAGCGCTGCAGAGAAGTCTGTTCAGTTCTCTAAAGTCGTCAAGATGGCCCGCGAAATTGATGTTGGAGTCGAATTCACCCTCGGTATTTAAGCTCCAAGTTGGGTTCCCTTTCACTGATCAGTGTCCCTTTCTTCGCTTCTTTTTCTCTCTGGTGAGCCAGGTGTTTCCCAAAAATTGGTTGGAAGGAGATAGGTTGAGGAAAGTTGGTATGTCATTTACCATTTATACCTAGATATGACGTTAACAAAGTCCTGCTGCCCCTAGAGTACTGAGTAGGTGTCTCAGTTACACCCGAACCAGTGGGCAGCAGAGATCTAATGGGTAAACGTACTCTTTGGGCAAAGGCACGGGAATTTATAATAGAGAGCATTGAGTTTTTGTGGATCATTCTTTTTCAGTTCTTAGGTACCATTTCCTTTTGTGAATATATTCCCTCGTCCGGCTTCATCCTAAGTCAACAACTGGATTATGAATAAGTAGGTGGGAGAGGTATCCAATTTACGCAACGACATATATGCAGGTAGTGCAGGGCACGGGACCTGAGTTACTGTACCTAGTTCAGGTCGCTCTGCCTCTCCATCATAGTAACGTACTTAATAGGTGCCAGCCCTAGTTTGTTGCCGACCCAGGTACAAATTTCCCGAAAGGAGAGCGTGAAGCTTTCATGGTTCCCCCCTAAATATGCCAGCGAGTCTGTCCTAGACAGGCTGGCATGAAGGCCTGCCAGTTGTGGAGGCCCTCAAAGCACACGTCATGCGACAGATTTGTACCACTGCTGCTATAGATAATTGTGCAGCAATGTTGACTAGATCCTGTGGGTTGGCTCCCTGGAATATCGTGTCAGTTTGATGGAGTTTGGGGAAACACAGCCTGTAAAATCGTTGCAGAGAACACCCTGCGCCCTTATTTGATATTGATATGACCGGCGATTGCTGACTCAAGCCTCTAAATCGCTGACGCGACCACGTTTGCTTGCCAGTTTGTATGCTGTGTCATTCTGGAATAGGAGCTGCGCGGAAATACCTAATAGTCCCCTTTTCAGACCAATGTGCGATACACAGAGCTTAGGTTCTATTCACTAGCGGAACAGGTTTGCAGCACAGCTTGTTTTTTATAGGTTTGAATGGCAACTTGTTCTGCTGGTAAGGACGAACTTCTTCGACATCATTCGCCCGTCGATCTGCTGAAGTATTCGTTCGTAGACGTAGGTGGAGGTCCGTCTACGGGCGATCAGCCGGAACTCGGCATGGGTACCTAAACCCTTGGGATAAGCTCCACATTATTATAACTACTCTAGTGACTCTAGTGAAGTCGGCAAACTCGGTTGATTCTGCTCATATAATTGCCCCTGCCGGACTGAGATAATCGTCCTTTGCCTTGTATGCTCTTCACACAACTCCGGGCCAAGGGAGGAGATAGATGCTGCCTTGGATCGTATGAGGCAGCATAAAGATGTTTGAAATCGTCTAGGCACAGACCCAAGGCAGTCCCGTCTCGAAACCAGAATGCATCTTCAACTGCCCCCTACGCCAAGGCACATGAGATCTCCTGGTGCTGACGGTTACCGTACCCCCACTATCGAGGACACAACACAAGGCTTGACGAAGACTCTCTCGGCAGATGGTTACGGAGGTGCATCACTCCAACCAACGGGTTCTTGCGTGCGAGAGGCGCATTCTTCGGCTCTTGAACTGGCCCACGGCACGCTATGTCATGCATACAGTCAACCCGACCCGTCGACTCTGTCCAGAACTATATCGCAAGCCACTAGCGGGAAGCTCAGTTGGAGACGTCGAATCAAACATTTTACATGGGCCTTTTTCACTCTCACGATGGCCACGGGAGGAATGTCTTCCGTGGCGTATACAAGTAAATATACTCCCATGTCTTCTCATCTCCGTTGCCGTCACTGATGGTCACCTGACAGTCCCGTATCGATTCAGAGGCTTGGAAACCATTGGAATTATTTTCTTTCTTCTAAATATTGTCTTCTATATTGTAATCTGGGCTTTATTGCTCACGCGGTTTTATTTATTTCCATATACTTTCAAGGCGTCACTTCTGCATCCGACGGAGTCCTTGTTCGTCCCGGCGTCGGTGGTCTCCTTTGGGACCATCTTGATCAATATCTCGCAATACGGCACGGACAATGCAGGGCCATGGCTGACAGATGTGGTCCACGTTCTGTTCTGGGTCGACGCAGCCCTTGCTGTTAGCGCGTCTGCCGGTATTTATCTGCTCCTGTGGGTCACATGGCACATCTGCCCCGAGGAGATACGGAGAGGCTAACTCTGCACAGCTGGTCGACGCAGACGTTTACCATCGCTCAAATGACGCCGATCTGGATCTTCCCAGCCTACCCGATGCTAATAATTGGTCCCCATGCTGGGATTTTGAGCGGCAAACTGGAGCCGTCTCGTGCTTTGGCAATAACAGTCGGGGGTGCTACCATCCAAGGAATTGGTTTCTTGGTTTCGCTAATGGTATACTCAGCCTTCATCTATCGGTTGATGTCCCAGAAGCTTCCAAGAGAGAACATTCGACCGGGAATGTTCGTCTCTGTCGGCCCCAGCGCTTTCACCGTGGCTGGCATTGTGACCATGGCTGCCGAAGCGCACAGATGCTTCCCGGACGACTTCATGGGCGATGGGGCTTTGGCCGCGAAAGTCATGAAAATTGTAGTCAATTTTGCCTCTCTGTGGCTGTGGGGGTCGGTAAATTGCCCGCATCATTCAAGGCTCCACTAACATTGTTATAGTTTGGCCATCTTCTTTTTCTTCATCGCGACTTTCGCGCACCTATCAGCTATCGGTCCTGGTCGAATGGTTTTTACGATGGGGTGGTTCTCGTTTGTTTTTCCGAATACCGCCCTGGTCATGTCAACATTCGCTATAGGCCGAGCCTTTTCCTGCAGGCCGATACTGATCATTGGATGCGCTATGGTCATCCCCCTTTTGTTAATGTACGCCTTTGTTCTCTACATGATGGTTCGTGCTATTATCCTCCGCCACATCCTTTGGCCACAGAAGGGAGAGGACAAAGATGAGGGTGGGTTTGAGATGAGGGAGTTGAGGCCTGGAGTGCTAGGTGATGATACCCCAGTTTGAATGTGCCATATATAGTTTGCGCCCCTGTATATTCATTGTATTTTTGCATGGTCTGGATTAACATGATCATGTATCCAGAATTTCAAGTGCTTACAGGGATAAAGCGGAAGGACCCGAGACCAGCTACCAGTACGTCGTAGGTACCTAGGTCTAAGTACCTGGCTACTACTTACTACCTACTATGGTACTTTAGTAAACACCAGTTTCATGGCATGTACGCAAACTACGTATGGTTGAAGAAAGAGCTTTGTTTTTCTTGGCACGGGTCCTCTTAGGTTGTTCATTGAAATCAATCGCCTGTACCATTATCCTTTGCATCTACCAGATATCAGGGCAGCTCAATTATTCTATTAGTATACAAGGCCTACTCTGTTCTACTACAGTAAGTGCCTAGTAACCAAGAGCGGCCCCCTCCGACGCCCAGGGCCCTGGCCCCACTATATGTTTGATCCGGTCCAATCCAAGATGAGGGTACCACATGGAACTTTTACTTTCTGGAGCCTGATTGTGAATATCTCTATCTTTTTTTTTTCTCTTTTTCTCCCCCCCTCTCTTATCCCTCAAGATTTCTCTCCCTTCTTAGTATCCTTACTACTGTGCACTTGGCTTTCTGACTGCTCATAAGATTGCGGTCTGTTCTCCAGACGCCAGCCTATTGAACCCTCGCCTTATCTTTTCCCCACCATTTCTTATCGCCAAGATGCCACAAAAGGTCTATGTCACCTACAACCAGGTATGCCCGTCATGGACTGAAGCTTGCGCTCGGGGCTGCTGACCCTGCATGCTGCAAACATAGCGGGGCATACATCTGCGTGTTTGTACTGCATGCATGAGTCCCTGAATCTCGGGATCGTTTTCTTCATCGAGTCGCTTGAAAAAGAGCTCCTGTCTGACGCATAAACTCTATTCTATAGGTCCATAAGCTGTGCAGAAGCGCCGCTGACCACATCCTCAGCGAATTTCATCCGAATCTTATGATCGCCATTGGTGGAGGAGGCTACGTCCCTGCTCGCATTCTCCGGTGAGTTGGGCAAAATCTCCGCCGGCGCAAGAGAAATATCCTGATCCTCTCGCGTTTCATCCATAGATCGTTCCTTAAGCGCCCCGGCGAGCCCAACATCCCCATCCAGGCCATCGGTCTGTCACTCTATGAAGATCTGGGCCGTGGCGATCCCGAGGAGGTCCCTGGAACAAAGGTTACACGGACACAATGGTTGGATATGAGCTCCCTGGAGATGGCCAACTTGATCGGCAAGAACATTCTCATTGTTGATGAAGTCGACGACACACGGACGACGTTGGAGTATGCTGTGCGCGAGCTGCAGAAGGATGTCGAGCTTGCCCAGAAACAGCTTGGTCGTGAAGGCGAGAAAACGAATTTCTATGTTTTTGTGCTACACGTATGTTTTAACGCTCGGCGTTGGTTGCTGAGAAGCAGACTAACATATTCAATAGAACAAGGATAAGTCGAAGAAGGGTCAGCTGCCCCTAGATATGATGGAGTCTGGCCGCTACCACGCTGCTGTGACCACGGCGGACGTCTGGATTTGCTACCCTTGGGAGGCTAAGTATGATTCGATTAATTTAGATATCGCGCGCGCGCGTGTGTGTGTCAATACTGACTTTTCTTCAACAGGGACATTGATGAGCACGATGCCTTAGCCAAGGAGAACCCTCTCATTTAAGCGCCTCAGTCCTATCTTTGTCGAGTTATGATGCCACACTACCATTCTTCAAATCGAATACCAGAATCGACTACTGAACCCTGCTAGCTCCGAAAATCGCTAGTATATGGATGGAGCTTGACTTCTTGAGGTCGGCTAAATTTGACATCTTCTAATGAATGGAGTTTTTTCTGATGCTACACGATAGATAAAAGCAATTTGTCTCAGCTGATCTCGCGCGGAATTTGGTCTGTTTCCTGCCCTATTTGCGAAGTCTAGAGAATCCTTGTAGCTTACACGAGGAGACTTGAACTTAATGACCCAATGCCACGGCATGATACAACGAAACTGAATTACTGTTGCTTGCTACCCTCTGTATAAAGAAGATACAAGTCCTGATGACACAGAAAAAGACCAACACAGGATGCACCCAGATATCTCATATTTCAACATAACATACAAGTACGCCTTCATTTCCTTCTCCCCGCTCACCACCAGAAATCCTCAGATATTATATAGTAGGCAGTATATCAGTCATTAAACGAATATGCATACTTAGTCAACATCGACATTCGCCCGACGCAGTTCAGCCTTGGCCTGTTCAATCTCCCCCTGCAACTCCTTATGCGCCTCGGGCACATCATGGAAAGTCAAGATTGCGAGGCCCAGGCGGCCGAGAAGGTAGCATCCGAAGCATATTAGGGCGTAGAAGGGGAGCTGGACCACACACGGAGATAGTTAGCGGACAATCTACAACGGAGAAGGGAATAGGGGTTATTTGGGCGAAGAAAGAGCACGACGTACGACAGGGATGACCTCCCGCTGGACAGTTTCATTCAATGGGACAAGGCCGAGGTAGAGAGAGAGGTAGAGCTGGACTGCGTTAATTATTGCCTGCGATAAATTGGAGGTACATAGTGTAGGTACCGAGGAGACAAGTAGGAGAACGGAGAGGGTCTGCTGGGCGCGCGTCATTATGGTGGTGCTATGGCGGGTATGGGTGATCCGAGAATCCGAGGATCGCTAATAAAGAAAGAATGGCAAGTATCCAGAACCAGGCGGTTTGGGGAAAAAGAGAAAGGTATAAATGAGAGACTGGGTGATGATGGATTGACCGGAGGGAGCTCTCATGCGGACAAGTTTGGCACGTCGAGACCGCAGAGGTTGCCGCAGTATGGAGTGTATTTGAAATACACATCTATATCGACAAAGGTGAACTCTGTCGATGAAATCCAATCGCTGCATGAGACTCGACTTATGTCTACATGCTCTTGTATAAGGTATTGGCGTCTGCAACTGGATTTTTCTTTTCCTTTTCCTTTTCTTCCCATTCTTTTTTTCCAGGGGTTGAAATGATTAGTATTTGTGGCGTTTGGCATCTGTACAGTTTGAAAGTTTCTCAATAGCTCTCAATGGCTGCCTCAGGCCGCATTATGTTCCAACTATGTTCCATTTTCGACATTTGTGATCGGAACTGCCCAACTTATCGGATTATCATAAGCCTGAAATCCCGAGTAAGGCCAGATGACAGGCAGGAGCCGTGATCTATAGATTGCTACCCCCAGAATTTGCGTCCGCCTATAGAATCAGCGGATAGTGGGCTATACGTGTACTCCGTACCGGAGTACTGCCTGCGGAGCACTCGTTTTCTCCCTGACCTCCAACGACCATCACATCGCGACTACCCTTGGATAGTCCTCAAGGCAAATGAGACTTAACCACGAGAAAGACGCAATGCAGGGGGCCAATAATCTTCTCCCAGACAATCATGCTCAACATACAGAAATGCTGCACTGTCCTTCGCTCAATAAGCTCTTCGCTGAATTGCAACAATTACCTCCAGCAATAGACTCGCCTCGGAATGAATCGCTGCCGGTAGAGGAGCAGGAAGCCCTTTTAGGCATTGTGGAGGATGCCTTGAAAAAGGCTGAGCAGAGCTGCGATGCGACAGTTTTCGAGGAGGTACCGAGCACTCTGTCTAAGCTATGGGATTGTCAATCACCGTACTTGGTACAGGCTACAGAGGCTCTGGCCAATGGGAGCAGAAATCGTTGGTCTATCCTAGTCCTGAAAGAATTTATGTGTTCACATAACTGATTCGCTCCTAGCATCTTTTCGTCCTGTATATGGTCAGACGGGAATTCTGAGCTTTTTTCTCCGGCTCATAGCCTCGAAGAAGGCCACTGAAGATGACCTTGTCCTTCATTGCTTGAGGTTAATTGGCAACTCCTGTGCTGATACAGGTAAGACTAATCTATTCTGCTGCGGCAATGATAAGAGTGTTGACCGCATCTAGATGAGAACCGGGCGACTGTCGTGAAGGACAACTATACCTCCTCCGTTCTTCTACAACTCCTAAGACCCAAACTTATACAGGTCGTAATACCTGTTATATATAATACGTGCATTGATTTCGGTACTGTATCTTGCACTCCCCGACGTGCACTGATAGCTGATAATGTGTAGAGCCCGCACAAACCCAGTTAGCAGCAAATAAGGTAGTGTATATCCTCTTGAAATTGGCCAAAGACGGCGCATTCCATGACAGTGATGGCCTACTCGGCTATGTCTATGACCTTATTGAACTAGTGGGCGAGCAAGGTCTGTATCTATTGCCTACCGGAACAAGTTCCCGTTTCTCGCTAATGCATAAGTCTTAGAGCAAGGAATCGAGAACTCTCCCGATGCGACAATCTCCCTGCTCACAGCCCTCGCGCTCGACAGGGAGGCTGATATCTCGCCAATCCAGTTCTGCTGCCTTGCAAACACCCTGGTGGCCTACCTGAACAATGAAAGATTCCAGAAGATCTGTATATCAAGAGTCATGGTCGCGGACATACTTTCGGTGCTCCAGCATTCGTTCTCTTTCAATTCAGCCATCTCAAGCGAAGACGCACAAGCGTTCGCACAGTCAAGACTCAAGCTCAACCAGGCTCTGGCAGAGCTATCTGCCTCGCCGTTGTTCGCAGAGGTCTACCCGCTGGACTCCGCTCTCTCGCAGACATTGAAGACCTGGCTCACCAGCACTGAAGACCAACTACAGATCTGCTCCTGCATAATGCTCGGCAATCTTGCGCGATCTGACGAAGTCTGTGAGACGATGGTCAAGCAACTGAAAGTCCACAAAGAACTGATAGCGATCCTCAAGAGCAAAGCCAGAGGAGCTGTGCTCCACTCAGCTCTCGGCTTTCTTAGAAACCTAGCAATAGCCAGCGATAACCGGCTATACCTAGGTGAAGCCGGAATTATCCCGGCTATTGCCAGTCTCTGGGGTTACGAAACTGTCCCACAGGTCCAGCTTGCCGCAACCAGCATTGCTCGACAGCTGGTCATTGCCTCGGCTGAGAATATCAGTCGCTTACTGGAGCCACCCACGGCTAGTTCAGGAGAATATGCGAGCAACGCAGGTGACAGTGATAGCAAGGAAACCTATCTCTCTTTGCTCCTTGCACTATTTGAAAAAACCGATTCCACCCCAATCAAGACGGAAATCGGACGCATTGTAGCCTCCCTTTGCCGAACGCTCGTTACCAAACCCCAGCCCGGCGAACAAGGCCAGACGGAGGCCAAACCTCTCCTCGATCGTCTATTCGCCCTGCACAAAGGCATAGCCCTTCCGTTAGGCGCCATGGCTACGCAGACCCAGTGGCCTGTCGTCCGGAGCGAGGCATGGTTTGCGCTTGCGCTGATGGCATCTACCGAGGACGGTGCTAAGGCGGCCGTCCATTGTCTCCGGGAGATTGATGGCTTTGCTTTGATTGAGAAGGCTCTAAGCGCGGAAGGACCTTCCGAGGATGGTGAGAGGGATAAGGTGCAATGGAGTAAGGACCTGGACAATATTATTGTCCTTGTGCAGGAAGTACTGAAGAATGATGTGAGTCGTTCGGATCTGATACGCTCGTATTTTCTGGAACTAACCTCCCGCTTTTTCCCCTTTTTTTCTCCCACAGCCCGATGCCGTTGATGCTTCTTCGAAGACTATTTTGCAAGATTTGATGGAAGGCCATGTCTCGAAGTATCTTAAGAAGAGGGGTGAGGACGCGGTGTGATAACCGACAAAATAGATTTGATAGATATGATCCTATATACGCGCTCTAAAGTCCTGGGAGCCAACACTATCGCGGGTAGTATAAACTTGGTAAAGCCGATCATTATCCAAGCTAGAATTTATATACAATCTATCATCGTGCAATTCTATCAAGCTGTTTCAGGGCAGACCATCTCACGCGCATATGACCGATACCGTTGAAGTATATCTGCATGGTCGAGGCAATCTGCACCGAGCTCATGGGAGTAGTGAGCGGCTAGCCCTTTTCCATCAATTATGATACTATTGACTCCAGAACTGCCGCTTCCCTGCAACACTGGCGCTTGTCCATAGGGCCCGTTCTGCTGTAGGAACGATTGAACAGTGGCGGCGTCACCGCCCATAAAACAGAAAAAGTTTGTGCTGATGGGCCCAAGTGGGTTTGCCCATATCGGAAACTTGTAGCGATGTAGGTCACCTAGTTCGAGGTGGTATAAGAAAGAGTAGTGTTGTTGAGTCTTCACAGTCCAGTGTTCCAGTCCCGGTCCGGTCTCAGAATAGATGGACATGCCGATAGGCGTATGTTCGAAGTCTTCGTCATCTGATAGAACCCAGCGATAGTCATGGGTCTGAGACTCCGCCGGGGCTTCGCACCTGGAAAAGGATGAAGCACGCCAATTGCTGCTCTCGGCGCTAGATCGCACTACCTGGGGCTCTGGAATATATGGCAGGGCAATCGAAGGGTGACTGTGCAGAGCCTCAAGGGGCCCTTGGTTAACTGTGTTGGCCGAAACAAGCAACACATCAGGGTGGTCTAATTTGGTTTTGACCATGGTCGGGACTGTATGGTCTTCTAGGAAGACAATATCGCCATCGATCCAAACGAAGAGCGTGTTATCGTACGTGTCGGCCGTGAGAGAAAACTCGCTGTCATGCGAGATCGAATAGGAGGAAGTTTGCTCAACGGCGGATGTAAGCCATTCAAGACTCCTTGTGTCGTTACTCTGCGGTATAAACACCACCCGATCAAGGAACCCATTATTAGACGCCAGGTTTTCCTGAGTTGAATTAGCGAAGGCTTCTGCAAAAGAGAAAGAGCAGCCTACCACCAGGTAACAGTCTAAGATTTCCATCTCATCTGCCCGATAGAAGGGCACCAATGCAACAATTTCAATGCCCACCGGTTTACTGAAATGCCTGTGGCTCTGCGAAAATGCATAGAAGAGGGCGGAAGTGTTCTCGCGCACGAACAGGAGTAGAAGTCCGGACACCAGGGAGGAGAACTCTGGGAAACAGACACCGACGAAGATTGCAAGCACGCAGCAGTAGCCGACAGCACAGCATATGATCAGTCCAGTCCAGGACCGGCACCGCGTGAGCATGCGGTCCGATTGATGCTCTGCTTCAAGATCGTCAGAATGGCCCATTGTGCAGCTGTTTCATGCTCATCAAATAAATTGTCTAGGTAGGAATAAAGGCGATGATATACGTCGCTCAGGTCCGAGTCCCTCAATGCCATCCATTCCCCACTATACCTAACTAGAGGTGGGCAAAGCATAGGCGAGCGAGTGAAGTAGGGGTAGTCTGTCTATGTCCGCTTGCGGAGCCTCTCGAGGTCGCTCGCATCTCCGAGCGCCATTGTGGTCGGGTTGGAATGTCCCGGTGTTGTGATGCTAGGTACCGAATCCGTCGACCAAGACCGGCTCCGAGGTCGGGCTGGATTCCATGATGTGGTAAGGGGATCAGATGGAGATCGACGGCCAAGAGGTAGGCTTCACGTGGAGAGATTGATGTTTGTCAAGGAAGACAGGGTTCGTCACTTGGATGGAGTCAAATAATGGATATCTTAAATTAATGGTAGATGACGTCGTGGCCACATGCGAATCCAGCTCCTCCCGAATCTTGAGAACCGCCCGGCTCCAGCTCCGGCCTTCAACCGCAAAGTGGCCAGGCTTTGGTTTCTCATGACGACTGACCTTCTTCTCTCCATGGCATTATTTGCTTTTCGCGTGAGATCATGAGGATATCCCTCCAATTCCGCCGTTTTTGTTCGACTTGTGGTAGAACCCCACGGCTTCTCGTCCGCTGCTCCCCGCCCCCGTTCACACGTCCAACATCATGTCTGCAACGCACAGTTCCCGTCCGTCAGGGGCGGGTTCCGAGAATCAGAACCGTCCTTGTTGCTGCACTCGCACCGGGGGGGTTTCTAGAACTGGCAGAGACGCAGGAAGATGAGCATACCCAGGAGGAACTGATGCTGGAAGCGTCGCGCCAGGAAATCACAGATGGCATCGTGGAAAGGACGGAAGACCTACTGGGGATAGACAGCCCTGTGGTGGCTCATTGGGTGTACTACATTTACGATACGATAGCTACAGGTGTTCGATTCGTCCACTTGGTAGCCATCTTTCTCCCGGTCATCATCACGGCTCCTACAATATGGTTTGGAAGGACGCTCAAAGATCGCGATGGCGTTCGAACAGGCACGTTATGGTGGTATAAGTTCCTTGTGAGATCAATGGAGCGTGCAGGTCCTGCCTTTATCAAGGTAGGCGCATTCGAAACCTTGATTCCTACCAAAAGGGTTTTACCTGATGTTGTCTCAGCTCGGGCAATGGGCCGCATCACGTACTGATATTTTTCCTCCTGAAATGTGCAACATCATGTCGTCGCTTCACTCAAACGCCCCTGCTCACTCGCTCAGTGAAACCAAAAGGATAATTAGGAACGCTTTCAACGGTTTGCCTTTCGAGGATATCTTCGAGGAGTTCAATGAGAAACCGCTCGGGGTAGGCGCCATCGCGCAGGTGTACAAGGCTAAATTGAGGCCTAATCTGGCAAACCTTGCAGATAATGATCTCACTGGACCCGAAGGATTGGGAGACAAGTTTCGGAAGAACGTGGATGTCTTGATGAAAAGCACTCCCCAGCGAGTTCCGTCATCATACGTTGCAGTCAAAGTCCAACACCCTCGCGTTGAGCGCTTGATCCGCCGGGACCTGAGGATCATGCACTTCTTCGCGTCCCTGATAAACGCGATTCCAACAATGCACTGGCTATCCTTCCCTGACGAAGTCGCGCAATTTGGGGAGATGATGAAGTTGCAGCTCGATCTCCGGATCGAGGCGTCAAATCTGAAGATATTCCGTGAGAAGTTTAGGTCTCGCACATCAGCTTGGTTCCCATATCCTTACCTGGATTACAGTACCCGTGAAGTCCTCATCGAAGAGTTCGCTCAAGGCATTCCCTTGTCGACCTTCTTAGAAAAGGGCGGAGGTGTATACCAACATGAAATTGCTAATGAGGGTCTGGACGCGTTCCTCCATATGGTATTGATTGACAATTTCGTGCATGCAGATTTGCATCCAGGAAACATTATGGTCCGTTTCTACCAACCAAGCGAACTGGATCTGTCTCTTCGCAAGCACACACGTGCATCCGACGCCCCAACGGCGAAGGAGGTAGATGTGGCAGAATCCGTGCTTGCGCGGTTGCGGCCACATGCAGAGAACAGTGAAGAATGGGAAAAGGCTCTGAACCAACTCAACGCAGAAGGCTATCGCCCGCAACTCATCTTCATAGACACAGGTCTAGTAACGCAGCTGAACAACATCAACCGCAAAAATTTCTTGGACCTCTTCCGAGCTGTCGCGGAATTTGACGGACACCGCGCCGGAGAACTTATGGTAGACCGATGCCGCCAACCAGAAGAGGTTATTGATCCCGATATCTTCGCATTAAGGATGCAGCATCTCGTTCTTGGAGTCAAGTCTCGGACATTTGCTCTAGGAAATATCAAGATCGGCGATATTCTGAGCGAAGTTTTGTCCATGGTTCGCCGTCACCACGTTCGTCTCGAAGGCGATTTCGTCAATGTTGTCATTTCCATCCTGCTACTCGAAGGAATCGGACGTAAAATGGACCCTAATCTTGATTTGTTCAAGAGGTAAGTGCGAACTGCTTTCAGCTTCAACTATTTGGGTTGCACCCGGTACCCCCTGGACGCAAGGCCATTAACACGTAATCTTAGCGCACTCCCCATTTTGCGGAAACTTGGATCTAATACAACCTTCCTCAAGACGGTACGATCAGGCGACACCTCGATGCTTCGCGTGTGGGTTGGACTCGAAGCCCGTGGCTTGCTCCAGGCAAGCGTTGAGAGTGTGGAACGTTGTGTGAAGTACGATCAACTGTCTCCTAACATCTAGATTTTGACTGAGAGGAACTGATAACGACTTCTTTACGACAGCACCACTCTCCTGGCAAAATATTTGTGGGTCTAGACAAAGTTTATAGCCTTAAGAGGTCAATGCTACCGTTTGGGACAGCATACATTGTACATCTACATATTAATCACATAGATATCTACATATCCTATTGGTATTTACTCATACCAGTCTGGAGAAGATGAACCTCAGCAATTATACTTCAAGATGATAAAGCTTAGTGTACAGACGAAGGGAGTTAGTTGTACTATATACAGACATGAATAAGAAGTATAGCAAACACCACTGCAAAAGGGCAACAAATCAATCAAAGGCCCAATTTCCAAGCGGCAAATATGACTCCTAACATACCAAATAGCCACTGCACATCATGACAATCAGGACAGTCGCAAAACCCGGTTAACAAGCCAAAGCAGTGAGGTGCAAGTGAAAACGCAGGGGCGGAGTAAGCAGGACTTGACATGTACGTATTGTCTGCCATCAAGTGGAGAGTGGAGAACGTGGGTCACCATGTTTTAAAAGAAAGGTATAACATATACCAGTAGGTTAGTTATTGCTGTTCTCTCGAACAGCGCCACCGCTGGCACGCCACCATACATCCCCGCCCCAGCGCATCAGTCGCTCGACAGCCGCGGTGGGCGAATCCAATGCTGGCCGAATATCGAGGTAGAACACAGGTTCTCCTGTTGGTTCCGGGGGTCCAGAATAGTAATCAATCACGTAGCGAACTTCTCTCGCGCCTGACGGTGTTTCGCGCAGCACGTACCAGTCATGTCGATCGAATGGAGGATTGGTGCTAGAGCAGAAGTAGGATTAGCAAGTCGAGGTCTAGGCATATGTAGAGAGCGAGACCACTAACCCGAACTTCGCCGGATACAACCGGCCAAGAGCCTGGAGAATCTGCGCCTTCGGTGTAAGCTCCTGCGGCCGACCCTGGAACCTCAAAAGACGAGGTGGTGAAGTCGCATCGGCTTTTCCGGTGTGTTCCTCCTTTGTCAGCTCCATCGCAATGTTCTCCTCTCCGCGCCGACACTTTTCCCAACCCTTCGATAGACCCTTGGAAAAAATGCGTTCCCATCCGACAATCTCGTTCCATGCGCCTTCGTTCAAGAAATTGTGGACGGCAACCATGGCCTCTACAGCATCTTGCGGAGTATCTGTGTAACCTTTTCGCAGCATCGCATTGTACATCTGCTGCGGAGAGGGATATTCCCAGTTGCCTTCCGTATCGCCCCTGGGTATCGTGGATACCTCTCGCTCCACGGGCAAATCAAGGGTCTGGTTTGGGGCTCGCTCCTGGGAAATAGAGGCAAACATATAGTTTAAAGGGTTTAGTTTTGACAGCGTTGATTGCTTGGTCTCTGATGCCGGCGCGGGAGGTGCTTGGGAGAATGGCGTAGACTTGGGCGGCACGTAGAATGGCGAGTCCGGTGATCGAACTGGGCAGGCGCCCGAGGGTTCAGGCTTGGGGGTCGGAGAAGAAATAGAAGGGGGATTAGAGGCGTGCATAGGACATCCTGGCTATTATGCGGTGAGCGATACTAACTTGGTTTAACTCATCGTCTTACTTACCGGAGGGGAGGGATCGGAGGATGCCAGCTGATTGCGCGCGGGAGCAGTTGGTTGTGAATCAGCCCAAAACCAGCCCATGATGAACAAATAAGTACAGCAAGGGTTAAAAGATAAGGAATAACGAACGTCCGTTTAGGATAAGGGAGTCAAAAGCCTTCGGATTGGATATGGGTGATAAGAGGGTAAATGCGGAGAAGAAAAGATGAGGCTTCTGGAAAACTTTTGGATCGATGATATAATCGCAGATTACGGTATTCCAATAACAAAAATATAATACGGTAAGTCGGTAACCCATTTAGCGTCGTTCTGATTCGACAATTTTCTTGATTATTGATTGCACTATCATGTTAAGCTGCATCTTCACATTGATAGCAGCTGTATGGTATCTTAAAGTGCTGATGTCTGTGTGGATATCTCCAGAATGAAAACGCCATTCCCTCTGACGCCTTCCACAAGCCCCATAGAATTCACCCACAGTGTAGAGGAAAGAAAAAAAAAAAAAAAAAAAAAAAAAAAAAAAAAAAAAAAAAAAAAAATAAAGTAAAATAAAATAAAAAAAAGTGAATAAATCACCAACAACCTGGAAGCAGGAAAAACTGAAAGAAAGCGCCCAAAGACGATCCACGCTGAGCATATCGGGTAAAAAGGATGCCGCGGATCGGCGACGTCCAAGGTATGTTGACAATATTAAAAAAGAAACGGGAGGTCAATGTTCAACCCTGAACATCTTGCACGAGCCTTGAGATGAGCGCATACCCGAACAATACCGCGAGACCGACCCAAATTTTGTTGCGCTGAAGCCAGGTCTGACCAACCTCCCGTGCAGCGTTACCACCATCCATAACAGCTCCAAGACCGGGCCCGCTTCCGTTGGGGCGTCTGCGGAGCGCACTGGTTTCCGGGGAGCATTTGCTTGATGCGGCGTTCGGATCTGGTCTCAGCTGCCCAGTGGAGGTATCAATGCGGCTCTCTTTTAGCCACGTCCAGTTTTCCTGGTCAAGTTCCGGCCATTCCGTACGGAATTTCAATCCCCCGTCGCCCGCTTTTACGTTGTTTATTCCCCTGGATGTGGGCGTCACCCCGGGGGTTGCATTGATATGAGTGCCTCCGCCTGTAGAGTTCCACCATCTGGATCGCGCCGCGAGAACCTTCCTTTCCGCTTCCGAGGCACTCACGCTCCCAGTGGTCATTTCTTCGCTGGTCATGAAGGAAAGCAGTCCGATGAGTATTGTCGAGACTTCCCAAGCGGGATTGAACGATTTCGGGTGGAAGTCACTGATGCTAAGACAAAGACGGGAAGACGGCTGGAATCTACCGCTCGGAGTATGCATACGAATCGCAGGAGGGGCAAACGGGTATTCGGGAGGAAACATCAGGGTGCCCCAGTACTGGCCATTTTCGTATGGAGTTCCGGGCGGGCCGGTGAGAATATAATGCCATCTGGACGAGACCAAGTTAGTCTATCTGAAGACACCTGCCGGAGACGGGTTTCGCTTACTCGAGGATATTGGACTCGGATGGATGCGCTACAATGAAAGGCGGGGGATTCTTCTGGATATTTTGATATTCGCGAGTGAGCTACTTCAGAGTCAGTAAGCGCCCATTCTGGTAAGTGCGGCTTAACCCACTCGCTTGTAGGCCGCTTTTGTAGCCATCCTTCTGAGAAAAACGTATGCTTATCCGCTATGACGGAGTTCGAGGTATGACAAAAGAAACGGAGAGAAAAGAACGACAGAGTAGACGAGGGGAAAACAAGAGAATGGATGACAGGGCAGCATACAAACAAAGAGAAAACGAAAGCCGAAGAGGATGTGAAATCAAGAACTTCTGGGAGATTACTGTGCTGGTCTGATGGCCGGAGGGTGGAGGCGACAGAGGAGGATCACGTGATCGTCCATCTCGCTCTATCCGACGGTTGGGGCGATTGGAGAAGCCCACTGGCAATATACAATCTAGATAGGTCTTCAGCTGGCCATTGCAGCCGTCGCAATGACCTCCCCACTTTCTGCTGAGGATGGAGACGTATGTTTAGTCAATCTCTACCTCCTTATCACTCTATGCAATGCATTTGCTGACTGGTGCGGTTGTCATGTCTAGATTTTCGAGCGTCTCCAGCAACCTGCCGATCCGAAGGTGCTCGAGGAGCAGCAGCAGGCGGTCAATGAACGCATGCATGCCATTTATCAAAAGGCGCAAGCTCGTCTTGGAGAGCTGGTAAGGCTCGTTTTTTCTTGCACTGTACCTAGTCTGTTCAGATCACTTTGGACGATGCTATACTTGTGTCCATGATGTCAACCCTACTGACGCTGCTCGTGCCCGTAGATCGACCAGAACTCTACTCTGCCATGCGCGATCTCGTCCGTCCAGGTTCTGAACGCAAGCCATACTCGCAGAGCATTCCTCGAAAAAATCTTCAATTCGTTGCTGAGTTCGAACCAAGCACGACCTTACACCTTGTCGGAAGCGTTGCGGGAGGTATCGGCACGTGCGGATAAGCTTAGCAGGTTCGGTTGGTATCCCCGGCTCGGCTCCCTTCCTCCAAATTTCGAGTTAACGGTGAGAGAACAGATATCTTCCAGCAGCCAATTTCTGTGTATCTGGACGAGTCGCCGGCACCAGATGGGCAGAGGGGGTTGAAGAATCTTAATGTTTACTACTCCGTGAAGGAGAAGTCTCGTGTCCTGCTCAAGACCGGTACGGATCTTGGTAACACAGAAGGCTCAGCTTATGGCAACCTTCTGTGGCGCAATGTGTTTGGAGGTGCGGAAAATCTGAACCTAAATGCGTCGTTGGGCACAAGAACGAGGTCCGCCTACCAAGCGGCATTTGATACGCCAATTCTGAGCGATCCCGACTTCCGGTTGGAAATTGGTGGAATTGCCAGCGCGACGCAAAAATCATGGGCGAGCCATGAAGAAGCTCTGAAGGGCGGCTGGAGTAAGCTTCGCTGGTTGAGCCGGTCCGGTCATCGTCACGAATTTGGCTACAATGGCTTCTGGAGACAGGTAACTGGACTGGCCGAGAATGCTTCGCCTACGGTTCGAGCGGATGCAGGCGACAGTGTGAAGAGCAGTGTTTTCCATAGCTGGACAACGGACCGTCGGGACAACCCTTTCCTTCCTTCCCGAGGTTACTATGCGAGGGCATTCAATGAGCTCGCTGGATGGGGCCCTCTTAAAGGCGACGTCGCTTTCTGGAAGTCCGAAGTTGAGACGCAAAGCGCATTGTCGATTCCGATTCCAGGCATCAGAGGAGACAGTGGAATCAGCTTCACTACTGGATTCCGTGCTGGCCTTCTATACCCCCTTGGTCTTGACTCTGACTCCCGTCCCCGCCTCTCTCGCCTGAATGACCGTTTCCAACTAGGCGGCCCTACCGATGTTCGTGGTTTCCGTCTCTGCGGTCTTGGGCCCCACGACGGCGCAGACGCCGTTGGAGGTGACGTGTATGCTGCAGGAAGTGCGAACCTTCTCGTCCCGCTTCCTCGATTGGGCGCTGAGAAGCCTCTACGGCTCCAGGCGTTTATGAACGGTGGGCGGCTACTGTCGCTGCGAACCGCGCAGAAGGCGGCTCCTACCAGCAGCGCAGAAGTGCAAGATGCCGTGGCCTCCACGCTCTCTGAACTCGCAAACGGTCTACCCAGCGTTGCCGCTGGTGTTGGACTCGTTTACGCTCACCCAGCTGCTAGATTTGAGTTGAATGTCTCCCTTCCGCTGGTTCTACGCAAAGGCGAAGAAGGGAGAAAGGGGCTGCAGCTCGGAATTGGTATCAATTTCCTGTAAAATATTATAGGTGCGATTTCATATAGTAGAGAACCCTTTTATGTACTTGTACAATTCAGCGTTAGTGTTCAATAATGCAGCCTCTCCAGACGGACATGGAACTGATGACTAAGCTTATACTTGCATTTCACCGCCGACAGGTGTTCTGTACGAGTCACCTGCGGTACTCATCCAAGTATCCCATCTCCAGCCTCTCTGGACGCCAAGACATAAAGCTCCTACATCGTTGTTGGCAAATTTGCGGCATTGATCACTTTCTCGATCCGCGATTCAGCAATACCCCATACGCGACCCGACTCTACTCCCGCCCATCATGGCGCAGTACTACCCGCAACAACAGCCTTACGGAGCTCAGTCCTCAGCACAAAACCTTCAGTTTTATCCTTCCAGCTACTCCTCCGTATCAGGCCACACAACCCCTTCTCAAGCTTCGTATGGTGGCTTTGGCGCACCCCCCAATCCCGCCTCACAGGGGTACCCCGTCGGAGGCGTCGGAGGCGGCTATGGCGGATTTGCGTCCCCAGGTGCTGGTGTGAGCGGGAGAATGGGTGAACAGGGCGGATTAAGGACAGGATGGCTCGCTGCGTTTGGGACGGAGGGATACGACGGTGAGCCGCCGTTGTTGGAAGAGCTGGGGGTTAACTTTGAACATATTCGGACAAAGGTGCGACCCAAGAGAAACCTACCAGTCAAACGATGGCTAGCTAAGCTAACACCGGTGGTAGACTTTAACAGTCCTCAATCCTTTTGCCCGCATCGACCAACACCTCATGGATGACAGTGACCTCTACGGCGCCCTGCTGTACATCGTCCTGTACGGCACCTTCCTCCTCCTCTCGGGAAAGGTCTTCTACGGCTACATCTACGGCGTTGCCGTCTTCGGCACCGTCGCCCTCCATCTCATCCTCAGCCTCATGTCCCCCGCTGATCCGTCATCCTCACAGCAGCCTCCGAACGCCGCAGACCCATCTCACAACTACGACCCACACAACAAGCCTGACTCTGTCGGTCACTTCTCAGCAACGCTAACCTTCCCGCGGTCTGCGAGTGTGCTGGGCTACTGCTTTCTTCCGCTTGTGCTGACGAGTCTGCTCGGGATTCTGGTGCCGATGGATACGATGTTCGGATACCTGCTTACAACAGCAGCCGTTGGATGGTGCACGTATTCGAGTTCCGGGATGTTTTGCGCTGTGGCCAGGATGAGGGGGATGAGGGGGCTTGTAGCTTATCCGTTGGCGTTGTTTTATGTGGTGTTTGGAATTATGGGTATTTTCTCGTCGAGGGGAAGTGGGACGCTTGCAGCGAAGACGGGGGCGGCTTGATACGCTCTCTTCTTTCTCTTCGCTTTTTCATTTTGATAGAAATCAGGCGGGAATATTATTTCCGGACCAGATATTGCTTTAATTTTCACATATGTACTCCACATTCTTGTGTGGAAGGATTCAACTAGGGCTGAGAATGCCTATGGCGGGAAGAACAAGATGTTAAGACCTGTATGAATATTACGAGCTCACGTATAATTCTGAGACTCTGGGCCTTTAGATGTGTGGCTTGCTTTCAATGAATATCCTGAATTCTGAGATATGTCGGATATCTATCAGCTTTAACCGGGGCCGTATATACGTCAACAACTAGACTATGATTACAGACTCCCTTGGCCTTCTCCTCGAGCGGGAGCCCAATTTTCTAACCATTCCCGGGCCTTATCGAGGTCACCAGCCGCTGCCTCAACCGCTGCAACGCACCAGGGCAGATCATACGTCTTTCTACCTGCAGCTGGATCCTCCGCTGCGAGCATCTCCGCAAGAACCCGCCGTTGCTGGCCGGCATGATCAGTGCAGAAGTAAAACGGCGCTGTGTGGGATCCTTTCCCTTGAAGTTCAATTGCATCAATCAACGGCCGCGTTACACCTAGAATAGCGGTCATTGACGCCGGTGGCTCAGAAGGCTGGCAGTTTTGCTTGCCGGTCTTGCAGAATTTGTTTTGGCACCAGGACTTTCCGCATCCGCTCATTAACTGGGAGAGGTAGCGGCGCTCAATACGACGTCGTAGGGCTTTGCGTTCCGGGTCATGCGTATCAACATAGAGGGGTCCGAAACATATGCTGCAGAGTCCGAGAGTGTCGGTGCCAGGTTTTATCGCGCTTTGCACGCCGCGTCCATCAAGAGTCCGTCCGCAGTTCTGATTTAGACAGATTTGGGGAGTTGGTCGTGATAAGCGGTTTAGATCATGATGGCGGAGGTGTGTCTTCATATCACGCAGTCGAACGATCTTGTTGCAGAGGTGGCACTCTGTTGTTCGCCCGCCGTCTACGAGCTCGTGTGGGGTGAGGCCCGAGATCAATACCTCGGGGTCGTGCATATCAGGGTCTGACTCTCCTTGCTGCGGAACTACCAGGTGGCAGAACTGACACAGGATAAGTTTGGCTGGACAGACTGTTGTGCGGTGTTGCGCGAGATTCTGAAGACCGTCTATCTCAAATCCACATGCGCGACATGACTGTTTCGAATGGCATACTGAGTCATGCTTACGCTTGCTGCCCGGGTCATTCCCGTGAGCGCTGTCTTGGAGGCAGTGCCAGTGATTTTGCCATTCCTCAGATCGTTTCTGGAACACATTGTTGCATTGTGGGCACAAGATGTTATTTCGGAAACAGAAATTCTCATGCAGGACAAATGTCCGTTGAGACACCCAGCGCTGGCAGTTTTTGCATTGGACATCATCAGGCTCGTGAGTGTCTGGCAGTGCGACATCGCTGCCATCAACTGTAGTAGCCGACATTCCCGAAGCCAGGCGCAAATGATAAGGCCGAGGCACTGGCTGTGATGATCCATCTTGCTCGAGCTCGCCCGAAGCGAATGCATGCACCGATATGTACAACGTTTCAGCGCCCTCCAATTCCACATTTGTGGAAGCGATTCTGATCTTCTTCTGCGTCTGACTCGACAGGTCGCCAAAGACGAACACATCGGATCGGGGCCGGCTTCTCTGTCGAGCAGAAAAGGGACTTATAAGCAGTGAAACGTCGTTGCCGTCTCCGCTATCAAGGTTGATCTCTATCGTGTCTCCACTTTCCCAACGCTGAAGCTCATAATCCACGTATTCGCCGGGAAGTACCTGGCCAGTGACATCTGCTCCGACCTTTAGAACCCCGCCAGCGGATGTACCTGCCCGGGTTCCAGGCGCGTGGGAAGAATTTTCCAGCCGTTTGCGCAACGTCTCTCTGGCTTGATCCTCACTCAAAGCGACAATATCCACCTCCAGGTCGGTGTCAACAATACATATGCCCTCGCCCTTGGGCTCCACCCTGTCGACTAGAAATCTAAATAACCCCTCCTGGCCTCCCGCCACAACCAACACCTCCCCGTTTGTTAAGGTGGTGTAGTTATCGCGTAGATGGCGCTCGAGCAGAGCCTTCCAGTCCTTTGGATCGTAGCCTGCCTCCAGCGGACGTAGGCGAACATAGGTACCCTTTGGTAATTGCTTGGCGTGGACGGTAATTACAGGCGCATTGTTGCCATGGCCGCTCTCCGTACCATCTGATTCCAAAGGCAATTCCGCATCATCTATGCTGAGCGCTTCCCGTAATGAGGCGCTAAGACCGATCTCATTCTCCCTCGCGGAAAATTCACGAATCCCAGCATATATTACACGGCCATTTTGGGGGTTGACGAGGCGAAACGTTAGCGGGTGAGGTAACAATTGTTGTCGGTCCAGTCCACGCTCGCGTGCTTGGGATTCTGCAGCGAGAGTATAAGGGCTGAGCGGGTCAAAAGTGCTCGGGGACAGGTGCGACGGACGCTGCGAGGATGTATCCTGGAGCGGCGCGGCGGCGAGGAGCTGTTCGAGAGCGGACTGTGGAAGAACGATCTTATCTCCAGACAGTCTCAGCGTATGCTGAGCTGGTGCGACGGCGAATTGCGACGACCAGCGCAGTTGACCTTGTTCCCTAGCCATAACTCTGGCAGCGAATATGAGAAGTTGTCCAGGCGGTCGACGCGAAGACGCAAGAAACCATCTTCTTAAGCGAGCGCTGACCGATCGAGGCTGTTGTGACGCTGTCGATGCATCCTAAGGCGTTCTGGAAGTTACCGCCCAAGATTTGTCATCCAAAACTGACCTGCGCAGGTGACGAATGCTCTCTATTAAAGTGATCTATTAAATGGCTCATCATACCAACGGAAGAGCTGGAAAAGAGCTGGATTGTTTGGACTCTCCATCATGCCCCAGACCGGGAATGCCCATTAAGAGTGGAATGGTAAAATATATACAAGTGGTATCAAATGCTAACAGATCCCCTCAGAATCATCAAAGCCATCACTGATTTCCTCCAGCACTCACTTAAAGCTTCTTTGACAAAAGAATTTCGGACTCAGAATTTCAATAGAGCTCCCTCACTCTATGCCGAGTACTGGTATTGCACCAATCGCACTGCAACCGTTAGTGATCAAAACGTAAGACACCTCTGGGAATCCATACCATAGTGGCGGAGCATCCCTCGTTGTGTTCAATGCAATAATCTCCTTGACAAGAGTGACACGCTCGCTGGCAGTCCAACTTGCATGAAGCACACTAGGAAAGTTAAAAGCAGCACTCATGCAAGTATAATCAAGGGGCTCACCGTCGGTCCACATTCCCAGCAATCTTTTGTGACACCAGGTCCGAGCCTCTCATGTCCGGTACGCGGACCCTTAACTGCTGTCTGGTGAGGCGACAGATTGCTTCTTACATGCGACGGGTGTGGAAGGCAATTGTTGCAGAACCACTTATTGCAACGGTGGCACCAGCGGTCGGTGAGGCACTCTGCGCAGCGAGCCATCAAAATTGGATGCTCGTCAGGGAAAAGTGCCGGGCGTCTTGCAGCAGCTAAGGACGATGAGTGGAATGGTGGTGGTGTGAGGAGCGGAAAGTGTGTGTCCGGGGACTGTCTCCAAGTGGCTGGGCCTTCCGGGGAAGTGTGGCAGCCGTCACAGCCTCTAGGACCCAATGCAACCGTGGCAATAGCTGGGCCCAGAAGACGATCGCCTGGTTGGTGCTCCTCTGCACTCTGTGCCCCCGAAGCGTAGTGGTCAACGTTGTGTCGGGGACCACGGCAGAGAACGGCGTCAAAAGCGATGATTCCTTCGCATTTCTGCAGTACTTGCGCCCAGCCTTCTTCAATATGATGACCCAACAGCTTACCAGATGGGCTGTACCAAGCGTGCTGACGCTCTCTCAACACTTGGTCACCGCCTGGCGAAGTCGCGTCTCCTGGAGTGTGCTGACCAATGCACTGAGAGCTCCACCAGTCTCTGTACTTACTCCGGATAGTAGCCCGAGGACGATCCATGGGGCTGAAGTAGTAGATTCCTTTCACGCGGGGTGTTCCTGCTGGTCGCGTAGGCCGAACAGCATAGTTGAGCACCTGCATAAGTTTCCGCTCGTTGAGGTGCCGACATTCTCTGATTGATAGCAAATTGATGTTGAAGCGGTCCGATGAGATCATCTCCGAAATCAGATCGGCCGGAACAGATAGGCCGTCCAATATCAGAGTTCGTACATCGTGCAGGATAGACCTCCGCTGCAGGTTGGTAAATATGCCTCTGAGAGGACCCGAGTAGAACTCATCCTCAGTCAGAGACTCGTCCATACGCTCACTCCGCCAAGTCTGGCCGCCACGATCGATCGGGGTTTGATCAGCCAACCGAGCGCCACGGCACTTGGTCAAGTCGAGATGCCGGAAAACATAAGGCGTGTCCATGATGAGAGAGTGGATGTAGCGCGAAGTGGCTGAGAGGGCTAGCAGAGAGCCCACAGAGAGATATGGCGCCAAGTGGTCGAGAATCAAACTGTTTGCGAGGATATCTTCAACAGAAGTCTTCTTAGGCGGAACGTCCGACATCGTGCACACGGGCTGTTCCTTGAACGTGTCCTCATCGGACACTTCAACTTCGCGAACCACAGGGACGAGTCCTAGCTCTTTGGGAGTCAATCGGCGGGTGCCGTAATAGAATTCAGGCGCGCGACCGATGAGATGCTGACGGTAGGCGCCCATAGCACCCACTGCCAATTCATCCCCCCTAGTCATCATCAAGCCAGCATTCGGTTGGATCTCATGAAGGGCAGCCCTAGCTTTGGCCAGTTCGGTTTCCAGAAGGTTGATGGTGGATTGAAGAACAGCCGACATGCTCTTTGTGTTATGAGGATCAATGGTGGTGACTAAGACGGACCATAACTCGTCGGACATACTAAGAGAGAGTTCGAACAATAGAAGGACAGGAACAGATATGGGAGTCGGCAATAATAGAGACCAACTAAGGAACTGAACGATGTGGGGGGGCGGGAAGAAGTGGCAACAGGGCGTTAAAGTAAAAGTCTGGACTCTGGATAAGCAAAGTGGAACTTGAAGAATTTCGACGGCTAATGATAATAATAATGATGATAATATTTTTTTAACAGCAATCCAGACCCAATCAAGTATAAGGAACGAGAGACCTGACTCCGACGGGAAACGGGAGTTTGAGTTGGTCGAGGCTCCTTTGTCGGTCAGACCAGGACCGGGGATAATATGGCAGTCGTCGAGGAGGCGAACTGGCTGTGTGGATGATAGTTCACGGGTATGGAGCGAAAGGAGAGGAAGGGTGACTTGATTGTACCGTGGTGGTAAGTAGGGCAGGTATACTGGAGATCGATAGAAATTGATGAGGGAGATGGATCCTATTATAAGTTATAGGCGCATAAGTTATAGATCATTCATCAGGGGCAAGGAAAAGCTTCACCGGACGACGATTTGGGTCATAAATGAGGATGTTATTTCTTCGTCCACGGCTCGGGTGTGGCCTTGACAAGCCTAGAGTGAAGGAAGGGATGGGCAATAATGGGATCCATCCATGATTGCTGAGGGCCATTCCCATAATCCATGATAGTCATATTTTAGCTGCGCTTACTGCCTAATCCTGTCGTCCCGCATAAAGTACATCCCTACCTAGTAGGTATGTACATACCACATACAGTTTTCTTGGGATGTAAAAAGAAAAGTGATAGCACTACAATAATGCTACATGGGAGTTCCATATATGACAGCGAGTGTGATAAAGTAACCTGGAGAGGGGATTATCTGCACCTCTTCGTCAAGTCGGGAGTCTTACTCTTGGGTCTCTTGGGTCTCTTGAGTCTCTTCTGGCAATAATAAGAAGAAGAAGAAGAAGAAGAAGAAGAATGATTGATAAAATCCCATCGGGGTCCACGGTCCACCAGAACTTCAGAAGGTCATCCGATCTGGGCTCACCCCACCTAAGCCGAGACCAGCAGCAAAAAGCGCCAGCCCCAGAAATGGGTGATCAATCATCACTTACCTATCAGCCCGTAATGGGTGGGGTAATGGTAATGGAAAAAAAAAAAGAAAAGAAAAATAATAATAAAAGAAAAAGGAGATCGCTGGTCACGCGCACTAGATAGCACTCTGCTTCAGCCTTCAACGCGTCAACCGGAGATCAGACTAACCCACCTGGTCTCCTTCTGGAAATCTACCATTTCACCGGTTAGCAGAAGACAGTCTGAACGAAAGTTGTTATGTGAGACTCGTAAATATTGTGTTGCTACTCGACTAGTAGTCCAAGGTAAGGTAGCTGCCTCCAGAGAACGAAATCATGATGGCATGATAAAATCCATCCTGTGCTCCTTTAGCATCGACGCAATCTTGTCCAGCGGCATCGGTCCAAAAGAGAAAATGCAGAGATAAGCCCATGAAGAGCACCCTTGCAGATCATGATGCTCCAAGTCATCTGAAACTCTCCAGAATACAGATATATGTGTGGAACTCTGAAAGTACAGCTGCTCAGCGTTATTGGAATACTGTCTGTATCTTGGCAGGCTTGGCAGTTCATATCCATGCTGCGCATCGTCAACTTGCCCAGACTATGGTGAAGCCTGAAATATGTATGACCTCTGGTGTAAAGCCCTACAGATTCTACAGTATACCTAGATGAATATCTCACGTCCTGGCCAGTAAGATGTGTAGGGAGTCATTTTCGACCAAGCGGAAATGTGGGAGTTCTATGAATTTGTTCTTCATGCATTCAATGGATTGCTCAATTTAAAACTGTCCTTCTAGCTGGGGTAGGATACTAAAGGAAGGCGCTTCTGATTTTGCATCGGTGCTTGAACATAGCTGCGAAGACGGTGCAGTAAATACATGTAGGAGTAGGTAGATATAAGAACCTACTTTGAAACCAGGCCAGCTCTGAGGGCCCGCACATGCCAAGTCCCCTTCCAAGGTTGTTCGCCAGATATGCCTCGCCTTGCCAATCTAACAATAATGAAAATAATAATGCATGCTCTAGAAACCTTAGCCTCAGCTAACTGGGCTCTGACGCTCCGGAGCCCTATCTTCCAAGTTGACTACATCTCCTAGGTAGCAGGCTGCCGAATGTCCGTGCCATCATTGGTCGGAACTTAAAACTAGTAGGTACGTAGGGAGCAAGGTTAAGATGACCGTAGCATTGGCTGCGTCCTTCATAACATGTTGATACCCCAGCGGGAAACCCCAGCATTTTCATAGTGTTTCTGGATACGCCAGGACACCGCCCTCCGGTCATCTTGTAGCGGTCTCTATTTGCAGGGATGTAGTTTGCGGATGTGCTAGAGAATAATGCCACGTGATGTAAAGAGTGCGTGGCACCCCAGAGTAGTATTGTTACATGCCAGTTGCATAACCCCGCGCCAAATATCTACTTGAACAGCTTCGAGACAGCCACTTCCTTGTCGTCATGTTTGTTGAGAATCTTGGCCGTGGCCAAGTCGAAATCTTCTTGAGTGACATGTACCCGTCGCTCGCGGAGGGCGTACATGCCGGCCTCTGTACATACACCCTTTAGTTCGGCCCCGGAGCATCCATTCATTTTCTCGGCAATCTTGGTGAGGTTGATCCCGCGTGTCAGATTCATCGATCGAGAATGAATTCGTAAGATATCTGCACGGGCTTCCACACTGTGGTAAAGACTGTTAGCCAACAACTCCACTCGACAAGCTGGAGATATGGGAGACCTTACGATGGTGGCGGAAACTCGATTTTCCTATCAATTCTCCCGGGACGTAGCAGTGCAGGATCCAGGATATCAAGTCGATTCGTAGCCATGATGATTTTGATGTTCTTTGTCGGCTCGAAGCCATCCAGCTGGTTGAGCAGCTCAAGCATAGTGCGCTGGACCTCCGAATCGCCCGAACCCGCAGAGTCTATCCGGCTGGAACCAATGCTGTCGATCTCATCCATGAAGATAATGCTAGGGGCGTGCTCTCGAGCCATAACAAACAGCTCACGGACCATACGGCTACCTTCACCGATGTATTTCTGCACAAGCTCTGATCCACTAACACGAATAAAGCGACAGTCTGTATGATGGGCCACTGCTCGCGCAAGGAGTGTTTTCCCGGTCCCAGGAGGGCCGTAGAGGAGAACACCTTTGGGTTGTGCAATACCGAGAGATTCAAACAGCTCAGGGTGCTTTAAGCCAAGCTCAATGACTTCTTTGATTTCCTTGATTTGCTGGTCGAGACCACCAATCATGTCGTACGTACTGTCGGGAACCTTCTCAACCATCATGAGCGAAACAAGCGGGTCAACGGATGAGGGAAGCATCTTCTCTAGCTTGTAAGAATCGGAGAGCAGGGCGACACGCTTCCCGACTGTCAGCTTGCCGATGTCCACACCGTCCGCGATATCAACGACTATAGAACATCAGTCAGTGAACAATCCAAGATTCCATTTGATAGTAAACGCCGGGAGTAAGGCTAACCATATTTCCCTTCTGGATGTACTTTCACGAGAACCTTCTTTGTGCTCATAACTTTCACCACCTCGCCCACATAAGAACCGGGTTGCTGAAGTAGACCGAGTTCCTCCCGCAGTAAGCGTACCCTCGAGTTATAGTCATTGCGTTGTGCTTCAAGTCGACGTAGTACAGCCTGTCCGTGGATAATTTCGAGCTTCATGCTCTCAATCTTATTGCGGTAGTAGTTGTCGAGCGCCATGACGGAAGGAGCTCCTGGGATAAGTCAGACAGCTTATGTTTCGTGAACCAGTCGATCCGGCCAGACAGGGAACAATGCGTAGAAATATGACACAGGAAAGAAAGCTCAAGTGATGGTCGTTAGCAGTAGAAGACAGCAAGCAAGGTGTGAGATCTCGGGCAAAATAGCTCAGCAGCGTGTTCAAGCAAGGTTCCAAGTTGCTTGCCATCATTGCCGCTTTAAGCTTAGATGAGCACTCTATCACGTGATGTCAATCAATATCTGGTAAGTTGCACAAGCTAGGTGGCCATCGCAGGGGGCTTTTTTTAGAAACTTTTATCCCTGCTGTTGCTGTATATTCTTAATGGGAGTTACTGAATAAGAGCTATTGCCTGTACATTTATATAGAGACTTGCTTTCTTTTACTTAGTAGTAGTAGCCAGTAGTAGTAGTAGTACCTAGATAGTAACTAAGGTATATTCAAAATGGATAAGCGCTCCACATGAATTGCTGTGCTCATGCACTTCATAAAACTGCTTTTGTAAGGTAAGTAATTTTTCAAATAAATATATCATAATTGATAATTATATACACTATTATATGTGGAATATACAAGAAATTAAGATACTACCTAGGTAAGTGACTAAAAACAAGGCATGTCCTGCGGGTATCTGCTTTTTGATATGCCTCACGTGATCTGGTTTCCATATATAATTGAGATAAGGTAATAGCTCAAGAGATCCTTGTCTTCAAGGCTGATTATCTAGATGACACTATTGCGAATATCCTGGTCCTGTTTCGAGATAAGCCTGGTAATAGTAATGAACAAGTCTTTCCAAGTTACCTACGCTAGCTACATAATCTTAGGGAGGAGGTGGGGGGGGATGGTGCGCTCGCACTGTCGATATGGTGAACAGGCGAAAAGGTCCACGACCAAGCTATAGCGCAATCAAACGAGGGTGCACAGAAAATGGCTCTAGCTCAGAAGCTACATCAACCGCGATAGCAAGCTACTGTACCTTATTTGTACACCTGAGTCACAGAGCTGTTTCAAGCGTCATCTCCAGATTGCTATCTGAGCAGGTAAAAGTGTCGAGGTACGGATACTTCGGGTTAGTACCTACTGTACCTAGTAAGGTAGGTACAGTAGCCAGGTACCTACCTACTTTACTACCTACTAAGTAGTTACTACTACTAGTAGTACTTAGATAAGCTCTGAGCTCTTTGTAATACCGATTCCTCGAGTTCTGCTTGAAAGAACTACAACAACCAGCTTTGCTCCTGAGGTGCATGTCAACATGAGTGTCTCGAATTTCCATAGATAGTGACTTATTGACCACTTGACATCTGTTTCCACTTGTATCCGGTTTTGAGGCTTGTTCATGCTTAGGTGGGAGTTTCAGGTGACTACTGCGGGGGGCGGGCGGTGCCTTATCGTCTGATTCATTTTCGTGCATTAGGTATTATAAGGTCTCGGAGCTTCCCCCAGCCTCTTCTTTGACTTCCGCGTTCACCACCCTGTTGCTGTCTTAACATGTAATTCAATGATTTGATCAGCTAGAATTTTGTTCCATACTTATATGTGTTAGAGGGGCCGGCCTCTTCATCATTTGTGCCTGTTCTGCCTTGTCTCTGTTTTTAGCTTCCCAACCACCGCTGGTTACCTTGGCCCTGAAAGAAGGCTGATAGGTGCAAAGGAAGTGCGAGACCAAGCCAACTGATCATGGCTGGCAAGCAGGGTGACGATCTATCCACCTCGCGTGCTGCAAACTCCCACCCTTCGTCGCATTCCACTTCCAACATGTCGGAAGACGACATACCGGGAACGGTGCGTCGGTCAGGAATGGCCTCTCAAAGCAGGAACTATGGTATGAAAGTCCTTGGTGTCTGATTCTCAACCTGTCAAGAGCAAATGCTTACTGTCATCCGCAGGCACATTAGATTCCTCCGGAACGCCCGCCATCGAACCCGAGTTCCAACCCGAAAGCTCAAATCGCCCTCCTCCACCTGCCTCCCCTTCTATCGGACCTCTGCAGGTTGACCAAGATAGACCCAGAAAACCACCTGTAACGCGCCGCATGTCGTCAAAGCTTCATATCCCTCATAAAGGACAAGAATTCTCAACCGACGACGATGTGCACGAAATCGAGGAAGATATTGCTCTGCAACAGACATCCAACACACAGCCATCGCCGAGGATCAGGCCACTACGGAAGCGGAGCTCGACTCTAAGACGAAGGCTCAATCCTCGGATCAGCTCATTCGCGTCCTCCGGTCAGGACGATGAGGAGGAGGATGACGATGACGATGACGATGACGACGATGACGACGACGACGATGACAACTCTGGTCTTCCAGAACCGAGCGTCATGGTAAGCGGAAAAGACTCCGCTTCTCAGCCTGGCAACGACGACGACACTGGCCGGGGTGAAGGCAACGATGATGAGGACGACGAAGTGTCAAGCGATGCAGAGAGCTTCACGCTGAAGGACCGCCAGCAAGCCATCAATGAGACCCATCCATTCGGTATCAGGCTCTGGAAGCCTGCGCTGTACAAGAAAAGTCGTTCTGTGGAGAAGACCGCGGAGGGCGATATCCACTCCTCCCCTGGAGGCAGGGTTGGAACCCTGCTCTTTTTTATGAACCTCTTATGGACTCTGTTTTTCGGCTGGTGGCTTGCGATTGCGGCGCTTATGGGCGCTCTTGCTTGCTTCATTTTCTCCTTTTCCCCGAGCGCGCTAGAATATGGGAAGGCTTTTTCCGGCCTCTCTTGGTATCTGGTCTACCCGTTTGGATCTTTTGTGCGGCTCGATACGGATGAACATTACGCGGATGAGGACGAAGGAGAGGGCCGCAGCATTAGCGAATACGAACAATGGCAGAATGGCGACTTAGAACATGGTGGACTATTCTTTGGTCCGCGTCGCGACCGTTCACTAGTTGGACGGAGAAGAAACAGTCTTGACTCGGCAGGTGAACAAGACAGTCTCTTGGGTCGGACACCAAGAGGACGCTCCGAAGACAGCTCTCTCCGTCCCAAGCGGCGTTTGTTTGGCCGTGGCGAGTGGACGTTTGGTCGAGTTGTATTTTTCATCTTCTTCTACTTTCTTGTAGGGCCTCTTATGCTCTTTGTGTCGCTGGTCTGCTGGCTGCTTGTGTTTTGGATTCCAATGGGACGCGTGACGCTTATTCTTTTCGACCACCTCCGCAGGCATCCTTTAGCTTTGTCTTACCATTCCGATGCCACCTACACTCGAATAAGCCCTGGATCTTCCGCATCGATTCTTCTCTGCACTTATCGTGCAGCTGGCCTCCGGTATTGGAAATATACGGTCGGTGGAACGAACATCTTCCTCATTAACCTCCTTGCAGTTGTCGTATTCGTGGTTTTCGATTACTTCCTTTTGAGGGAGACTTTCGGTCTCGAGATTTGGATTACTCACCCAGGTCTAATATTCACCTTGGCTCTTCTCTCCGTTATCCCTTTGGCCTATTTCATTGGGCAAGCCGTTGCCTCAATTTCTGCGCAGTCATCTATGGGCATGGGTGCAGCCGTGAACGCATTTTTCTCCACAGTGGTCGAAGTATACCTGTATTGCGTTGCTTTGACCGAGGGTAAAGGTCGACTTGTCGAAGGAAGTATCGTCGGTAGCATTTTCGCCGGTATTTTGTTCCTACCCGGGCTGTCGATGTGTTTTGGGGCTATTAAGCGCAAGACACAACGGTTCAACGTCAAATCGGCGGGTGTCACGTCGACCATGCTTTTGTTCGGTGTAATTGCTGCCTTTGGCCCTACGCTTTTCTATCAGGTATATGGCAGTGTAAGTATATCTAGTGGTTCGTTTTGCATGATATGTTGCTAATGGCTGAGGACTAGCATGAACTCATTTGTCACTCGTGTGATAGCGAGCTGGAGCCAGGAAACAGTGATTGTCGTCGCTGCTACTTCTCTCAGGTACCGGCTATTAATGATGGCTTCTTTCAGAGAGCTGTTCAGCCTTATTCGTGGGTTGCCGCAGTGTTTTTATTTTTATCCTACATCATCGGGCTATGGTTCACACTCCGAACCCATGCTGCCATTATTTGGACAACCGAAACGGATGAGAAGAAATCCAACGTTTTCACACACGAGCAGAGCACAGATGATCCGAGACATCAATTATTTTCAATCGCACATGCAGGAATTGCAGGCGGAATGCCCGGTCCAAAAAATTCAGTCCGTGACTCAAACCTATATAAGAGAATTCTCGGACAGTCACTACGGGATGTTGGGTTGGCAGACAATAGCGGTGGAGAAAATGCAAATCAATCAGCGCCGGACCCTTCGCATGATAAGAACACGACACCATACCTTGTACCTCCTCGGAAAGAAAGAGGCGAAAGCCAAACAGGCTTCGCAGAGTATTCTGGCTCCTCTGGTCAACAAAATGAGAGCCTTGTCCGCAAGGTAACAGAAGTTGCGGCTACTGCTGCCGCTGTTGCTGCTCGGGATGTCGCTCGAACCCGCAAACTGTCCGGCCCTCGTGGAGTAATCCGTCAAGGTGGGAAGGGTGCCTCTTTGAATAGGGTAAAGACGGTACCAGAAGACCATGATGATGTCGGGCTTGAGCAGAGCCCTACCACCAGTGGTGGGCATGATGCTCCCAACTGGAGCAAAACAAAGAGTTCGGTCATTCTCCTGGGAGCCACGGTTCTCTACGCAATTATTGCCGAGGTTCTGGTAAACACTGTGGACGTTGTTCTAGAGAGTGTCGATATAGATGAGAAATTCTTGGGAATCACGCTCTTTTCCTTGGTCCCTAATACCACAGAATTTCTGGTACGTTCGCTCCAGTGAGACTGCTCGGGCCTACGTGGCTAACCTATGGTCCTCACAGAATGCTATTTCTTTCGCCATGAATGGTAACATTGCCCTTTCGATGGAGATAGGATCCGCATACGCGCTGCAAGTTTGTCTCCTCCAAATACCGGCCCTTGTGCTGTTCAGCGCATTCTACGGGCGTCTTCTCGAACCGGGAAATCTACTAACCCATTCGTTCAAGTAAGTCCATTCGAGCCCTCGCCCTCCCACCAGTATCCTTAAAGGGTGAGCCGGTGGAAAAGAGCAAGATACGCTGACAATTCTCATCACAAACAGTCTCATATTCGCTCAATGGGATATGATCACAGTCATCCTATGCGTTTTCCTCCTCTCCTATGTCTACGGCGAAGGCAAGAGCAACTACTTCAAAGGATCTATTCTCGTCCTTACCTACCTGGTCGTCGTGATTGGGTTCTTCTTGTCTGGCTACAGCAACATGGACACCATGGGCGTTGATCGCTTCAACACTTTGGCCCTTGATACGAGAAGATCGGAAAAGTTCCATACCATCGGAAGATCGACAAGAGGCGTTGCCTATTGAAATGTGGACATTTATTAACGAGCTGGCCTTATATGATGTGACCTTATGATGTGTGTGGTAATGGCTCCTTTGTGTTTTTATTTGGCTTCTCGATCCCTCGTTTTCCATCTGCAAGACATTCGTTAAACGTAGCGCATTGGTGGTATGCATTGTATTTTATCGTTGCGTTTGGGTAGAAGATTTGACTTGAGTTTTTCTTGATTTGATAGTGTGCCAGTGTCCTGTCTTTATTACAGAATGTTCTCCTTGGTATCTTCCTCTCTAACGTCAGCTACTTGTTCAAACCTAGACGTCTCTCCGCGATTTCGCAGCTAGATACACTCTGGATGATAGTATTCAACCAAATCACCTGTGATATTTTGCCTCTAGATCGGAGTGTAATTTATCACTGCATGGCTATCATATCCGAATCGAAATAGAGTATTTAAGAACATCCAGTACATCAGTCATTCCTTCCAAGCCTGAATCGCTATTTTAAGCAGTAACATCCACTAGTCTACCCACGCCCACTATATTGAGTCCATGGGACGAAAAGAGGGGGTCTAAGATAACTTCCACGATCCCACAACATCGTCGACAAGAGCTCGATACTCTTGTTGCTTGTGGCACTGTTCGAGGAAGACCATGTATTTGACTTCGAGCAGGGCCTTCTCATTCGCGTTATCCGTCGGGATAACCTTCCTTCCTGGCTTGCTCATTCGATCCATAATATTCCACAAATCTTCCGTGTTGCCTTCTGCGTCCGCACTGGCGGCTTTGGCACCAAGCATTGCTGCACCGTGGCAGACAGCAGCGTGAATATACCGGGGGATAAGGACGGGCATGTTGCAGGCCGACGCAATGAGTTTTGTCAAAATGTCATTCTGGCACTGAGAACCCGACATGAAGATAGATGTGATTCCGTGGCCGGCTTTGTTCATGGTCTCGACAATTTGTCTTGTCTGCAATGCAATGAATTCGAGTGTGGCGTAGTAGTATATAGCGAGACCCTGTATAGACTGGTCGCTAGACAGGCCAACGACCGAACCACTCATGCGACTATCAGCGATTGGAGAGCGGTTTCCCCAGAGGTCACCGTAGAAGAAGAAATGGCGTGCTAGGTAGGAAATGCTAGGAGCTTTCTGCTCGTGAACCATCTCTTTCAGGTGCTCGTTGAGATACTCGTAGATATTGATGTTGTAGGATTCCGCCACAGAGAGTGCCTGATTAAAAGCTGGATGTGTCTCAATGACGTGCTTCAGCAACTCCCCTGTAGCAGACTGCCCCCCCTCGGCCATCCAGTATCCAGGTATGATGGTATCACGGTATGGACCCCAGACTCCAGAGACGAAAACAGGATCAGGGGACATGGCAAGATGGCAAGTCGAGGTCCCAGCGACGGCTGCCAGACGAGAGAATGCCTGTGTCTTATCATTCTTCGCGACTTCCGTGCTCAATTGCTCAGACTCCAGTTCGACTTTGGCGCCAACTGTACCAATCCATCCGGCATAAGCGTCAATAACGCCGCTACCAACGGCAATGCCGGCTGGCAATCCAAGGTCCGAAGCTGCTTTCTCGCACAATGTACCAACCAATTCGCCTGCGCTAAGGTAATCTCCATTCTGATGCAGTCTTTTGTTAGTTGCCAACGTTCGTGGAATTGTTAACAGATGACAAGAAGCTCGGGAATAAAGAAAATAGGCTCACCACCCCGTCAACTCCACCCATGCGCTTGAAGTTATCCTCCGCCAACTCTCGCAGGCCAATTTGTTCCAGAAAGTCCTCCTGCCAACCTTTCACGCTACCGTCCACACCGACTGGTATGAACCCTTGCTTGCATACGACACTGCAATAGCTTCGTTTTTCATTTCCGGTGGCAATGTGGGTCAAAGCGTCGGCCAAATCGAAGAATTTGCATTGATCAAAAAGTTCCTTGGACATGTTGTTTTTCAGCCACATAACCTTTGGTATCTCCATTTCCACAGACATCTTTCCACCCACATAACGCAGCAGATTGTGGTTGGTCGCATTGATCTTCTCGGTTTCCTCCACCGGCCTATGATCCAGCCAGAGTATTACATTGCGGTCACTGTCAAAGTTGGGTCCCGTCACAGAAACGGGCTCGTCTGTCACGTTAGAGAAGACCGCCAAGGAACAAGTTGCGTCGAACCCGATTCCACGAATTGTGTCAGGGTCAATGTTATGCTGACTCATAGCACGCTGGACCGCAATACAAATGCAGCGCCAGATGTCATTTGTCGATTGTTCCTGGATTGGGCGCACATCAGCACACCGAAATACCCACTGGCAGCTATGATTGAGCACGTACATAGTAGCCTGTCTGAGGCTGCCAAAGGCCGATGTTCTCAGAGGCCAATCCGACAATGTCCCCCTTAGCATCTATGATACAGGCCCGAGCGCTGCCGGTCCCAACGTCTATACCGATGTAATGGTCGACGTGAACAAGAATGTCATCGCGCGTGTCTCTTGATGCTTGCCTAGAGGCCTGGCGGGGTGGGCGATGAAAAGGAGGGGGAACGGCAGCCATGGTTAAGTAACGGCTAGCGGTAGGTTAACAATTGGCCTACGAAGCCTTTACTGGATTTCTGATCTCGTTGGGCTGGTGAAGAGTCCGTCAGGAAGATTCATAGAACTCACCGGCCCTAAACAGCGATGTATGAAATATCGAAGGGCTCTACGCCAGAGACGCAAAAGGTAGAGAGACGAGGGGAATTGAGCAAGATTGAAGATGAGTAAGATTAATGTATTGAGTACTTTTTGCAGGCCACGCGGTCGAGCAAGCAATTGTCACCTTCACCCGTAGGGGCTTGAGCAACCTAGTTTATGGAACAAGTGAAGAACACTGGAGCCATCGTGGACAGTCGAAGTGATTATTATATGTATGCCCAGCTCCTTTGCTTGGCGCCACCAAGACCGTCAGTCCGTACCTAGGTAGAGATCGACTTGGATGACGGTGGAGGGGGAGCTGTGTTAACTACGTAAGGTAGTAGTAGGTAGATAGGTACTAAGTAGTCTACCGTGTCTACTGTCTAGCAATTTCGACTGACTGAAGACAGTGAGTAGGATATCCCTGAAGATCTCTCAAAACTTACTCCACTGCTCCAAGGTCCAGACTTCAAAGAGCGAGCGAGGACTGTCAACTTGTTTAGCCTTTGTTCCTTTGGAACTTCGCTCGGGTGCCTCTCCCGCTGTTTCTCCCGCTATTCCGCAAGTGGCCAGTCCAGGCAAATTCCAGTTCACTATTTTCCCCGGGTCCAATCTAAGTTCTCCCGGAGCACAGCTTCACGAGGATATTCTGGGTAATTGGATAGCTCTGCCTGAGGGCGCTCACTTCCTCCATAATGCGTCTACTCCAGAGTTTTATCGGCCTCCTCCTCTTCTTCTCCTCCGCCGCCCTCGCCTCCTACTCCCCTCAACTAGAAATCCTCTACTGGCCCATCGCCGACGCCGAGCCCTCCGTCCTCGCCCATGTCTCCTACAATCCAGCGTCGCTAAAGTCAGAGCTGATCGACTATTCGCCTCCTATGGATCTTCCTGAAGATCTAGCCCGCCTGGGCTTTTATATTGCAACACCGACGAATCCGCAACAATGGGTCGGGACGCTCACGTCCCTCTCCACGTTCCGTGACCCTTCTCAGAGGCCGACCCTCTGTTTGTACATTAGCCCTACCAAAGAGGTTTACCATGTTTCCCTCATCTCAGATTCCGCAACTACATCCTCGTCATCGTCCTCCTCGTCGGAAATCCTCCGAGTTCAGCTCGTGACGGATCAAACCGGGCCCAGGCCGCATCTCAATCGCCCCGTCGTCCTACGTCCGGATGGTAAAGTTCCAGAGGGAGAGCCCGAAAAGACCCTGTTCCAGAAGTGAGCCTTCCTATCCCACCATTTCTCTTCTCTTGTTTGAGCTTTTTCTAACATCTTCAAATAGATACTGGTGGGTCTTTTTGATTATTACATTCTTAGCCATGTCGGGTGGTGGAGAACAGCAGTGAGTGCTGCTGTATATAGTTGCATACAGTTGGGTATTTTTTTTCGCATGGAACAAAGGCATGGTATAACGTACTCTGTGCAACATCCTTTTACTCTTAACTCACCGTGGCCATAGGCCGTGCGACTGGAGAGGTATATCGCATAGCTGAGTTCTCGCGTAATCAGAGTAACGGCCTTGAATATATGTAGTACACCCGTATTGAGTGATGCTCAACCCACTGTGTACACAGACAGAATCCGCGTTGATGTCTGCTTCCATTTCACTGGCCGATCCATGGCAGCTAAAGTCGTAGTGCTTCAAATCCAGACCGTTCATGCATATCCATACGAACCTTTTACCGGTATTACCCCCCCAAAGACTGTTCTTCATGACGTCCGTCAATGTGGTTCTGATTTTATATGGGAGAATATTAACAGATAACTCCCAAATAATAATCAAAGATGATACACTCTCAACCCTGTGTAGAAGATCCAGTGCCTCGCACAGCAAAAAATGGATTGCTTTGTCAATACAGACTCACGTTGCCAGCTCCTGGCAAACCCTGCTACCCCGTCCAGACATAGTCAAGTCCCACAGTATAATCCCTTGATCTGTGATTGCAACCAGTTCGTTTTCACGCTCTGTAAAGCGAAGCTGGAAGCAAACTGCATTGAGGTGAAGAGCAACGGGATGTAGTTCAATGTGCCCTGTATTTGATGACTTCCAAGACGAATGATAGTACCCCTCAGGATCCATATTGATGAGGGCATCAGGTTCAAGTGCCCATACATATATAATGCTCCAATTTGCGACAGCAATTCTCGTCCCGGCCTTCGAGGCGGCGACTTTACAGCCTAGGGAATCAGTCGCGTCCCGGAAACCCCACAGACGGGCCATCACTGTCCAGTCCACCAGGCGCCGACCACGACCAAGGTTCATGATATGTCCACAGGTGCTAGCCCTGGGGGTGGCTTCGGATCTCAGAAGGCAAGCAACAGTCCAATTTTCCACACGATGAGTGGCAATTCCGAAGGAAAGGTACCTCCACCGGCATACCGCATGTCCGTCAAGATTGATGGTCTCATGTGTCCCATAAAAAGGGATCCCGATAGAGAAAAGTAGGCTCAGGTCATCGGTGAACTGAACAGGACTTGAGTTTTCATAAAGACTTGGGTGCCCTGGGCGGTCGATTTTCTGGAATGAGGCGTATAGCGATCTTGCCTGATAGTAGTACAGTAACTGGGTTGATCTGTCATTGAACGCAATGTCCGTCACAAGTGGCCCTCGTGAGTTACCGCTCCATTTTCGAAGTTGCCGAGCCGAATAAAAGAATCCTTGTCGAAATCAGCATGTCTAAACACTAAGGACACGAACATACATTGCATTGCAGGATATGAAAGATCAGATATAGTATTACCTACCGAGGAGATTAGGCGCGACGTCATAGGTGGATTCAGTTTTGATGGTATAGAGAACCACTATGTGGTCTGAGAATATGTGATGACACCAAGAGATGGCAAACGTGCCATCGTTCGCCACAGCCAAGGCCGAGGGTTCATAAGCTCCATATTCAGGAAATGTAGTGACTCTCACTGGGTCGTCCGGGGACAGGAGGGAATGGCAAGTGAGATATATCAATCCATCACAGCTGAACTCTCTCGCTTGCTTAACGAACGGATGACGGGCGTCTGGATCATATCCTTCTATGCGGGGAGTAAATCGTTGGAGTATGTATAGCCCACCCCGTCCGTCGCAAGCTGTCTTCAATACATGCACCGAGCCCGCCTGGTCCCAGGGAAGCGTTACCCGTGCGAGAAGAACGAGCTGCCCTTCTCTAACTTTGAAAACCTCGACGATCTTCTGATCGCGGTAGGTGAAGAGGATGACAGTATCTCCGGCGAGTGATGCAAGCGACGACGCTTTGATGTTGGGGATATGGTCACCGAATTTAAAAGTCACGCTGCTAGCATCAAATTGGCTGCCATATAGTTGCTTAAAAGCGCGGCATTTTAGTAAGGGGAAGAGGCGGCTGGTACTGAGAGTAGAGACGTCCAGGGGTGGGCCGGGAATCCGCTGTAGATGATGAATGAGGGCTTCTCGAGACCCAGAAGCAATCTCGTAGAGGGTACGACAAGTGAATGCTGTCTGCAGGAAAGCGGGGGTAGTGCAGTTCAACAGCACCAGCTGAATAAGCTCTGGAGGAAGGACAAGAAGCATGATAAGTACCTACCAGTGAAAAAAGCAGACTTGCTCTACTAGTATTGCACTTGCCGCATAGGCATACGCAGAGCGTTAGCAAATCAAGCACATGAAATAACAAGGGGATTAGGAGTTGAGTTTTCGAAGCTGAGAGTTGCAATAATAGTAGCAGTAGGGGCCGTATTTATTTTCAGTGAACGAGACCCTTCGGATGTCCCACTGAGGCACCAACTGCAGCTCTTGTTGCCTGGATCCGGATGTGATTAACGATCAACGCGAACTTTAAGAACTACCTAGATTGCTAGTCGAGTGCCCAATACTCCATAGTAACCAGTACCTAGGTAGTACCCAGTAGGTACCGAGCAGGTGGCAGCCAGCCACTGCAGGTGCCTGGCCCTGTTAGGTACATTGCTGTCGGCCCAATATTGCAATGGCCAGAATTGTTTGAGAACTATTGGATCTCTATTAACACTCTGCAGAGGTCGCTTGCTGAAGGAATCTAGTCTTGTGCTAGAAAAGAAGAAAGGAATGAAAAGAAAAAGAGGGAAAAAAAAAACCCATAACACCTCACAAAATGCGCTAATGTGTATACATCAAATCAATAGTAGGCATGCTGAAAGAAAGCCTCAGAGGACAATTCCTCGCTCCCTTTTTATCATTCCGGACTACTAGGTATTCGACATCTGGTCTGTGGCCCACTCTAGGACGCTTTCGTAGCAAAGTACAAACTGACTGAGATTCTGAACCACGCTAGGCCTTTGTGTACGGAAATCGGACACCGTCTTTGCAACGAGATCCAACTGTCCACTGTCGGGCCACTGGTCAGACCATCCCTCATGTCTCCCGCTAGTTTGCGCGAGTTGCCGCTTCAGAATGTCCAAGACGCTGTCAACGGTACAGAACGTACCGGTGCGGCCGCAACCCGCACTGCAGTGGACCAATACCGGCCTTCTTAGATTGCCCGGCGCAGCACGAGTTGTTGCGGTCCGAACCTTATCGCATTGTTCGATCAAATTAATAAGATGTCTTGGCTGAGATATTGTACCAAAGTCGGGCCAATCTGGATACTGAAGTTGCGTGATTTCACGGAGAGGTTCAAATGGGTATCCCGAATGCGCCAGACCAAAATGCCGGACAACGATTGTGGAATTTTCTGGTGGATCCGGCTGTTTATCTGACCCGGAACCGGCGCGCTGGCCATTTGGCGAGTCCATGGGGATGTATTTCTTCGAAAAGTTGTTCACATGGAAAGACCCGTAGCTTCCAGATTTCCAATAGGGATGACACTTTACTTGCCCTCTTTCAACCTCTGCGGTCAGAGATACGACGAGCCGCACGTCTTGCTCCCAGACGACACGCCAGAAATCCTGTCATCCGTCAGTACTAAATCTTCTGGAGTGGGGAGCATGATATAGCTAATGATTGTGGCACACAGATGAGGGGACACTGACATCAAAAGTATCAGGCACGGGGGCTTGAGTGGCAATATAGTGCAGGTCACTGTACTCGGATTTCATATAACTGGCATTTACATAGTCACAGTCGCCCGGCGAGATACCGCGAAGTCTGACTCTCGAATGATCGTAGGGATAGATGTCGTTATACCGGTTTTTTGTCCCTTTTTCGATACCGGCAACACGAAATGTTTTAGTCGACGACCTGTCATTTGGATTGTTCTGGTCGTACGACAAAGCTTGCTTCATGCGCTCGAGCTCAGCTTGTTCGATCTCTAGGAACCTAGACGCAGCAATCCTACCCTGGTCTGCAGGATCGGATACCTCACGTAGCCAAGGAGGGAGGGAACGTCTTTGGGACTCAGACAGGCGTTCCGAATGCTTCAGAGCAATCTGCCCGACGCCACCAACGAGATCCATATTTTGACGGATGTTTCCAAAAAAGGGAATGGCTGCATTGGAGGATTCTGGAATGTTACACCCACCAGCAACGGGTGCAGATTGGGGAAGTTCGATGTGCATGGGGGAATCCTTTTTGAATGGAGTGGCAACAGCCTGATGCTGGTGCTGCGTGAGTTCAGGAAAGCTGGTCGAAAACGCTTTGAACCCTCCCATTAAGATCAACCCTTCACCCTTCCACCCCTCAGCTGCGAATTTCTTCAGCACATTCGCGAGAGGCGCAGCATCTTTCATATTAGAAGTAGCAGTATCGTAGACGATGATATAACGGCATTCCCTCCAGCGCCCAAAATTTGTTCGATCGGCTTCGTTGGTGAATGTATTCGCAAGCTTCTTTGTATCGAAAGATGGGCGTTTGAGCAAGGTCGTTGGGATACAGAGATTCAGTGCACCTTTGATGTTGCCCCGGGAGTAATGCGTGTACGGTCGCACATCCAGGAGCATCAAGTCATTCTCAGTCGATTTAAGAATATCTGCACAGTGTTCAATCGAGACCGGTCGACCGCTCGTCTCTGTCGCATGCGTTGCAAAATTTCTAGAGCCACCCAAATCCAGCTGGCCTCTTCCCAAAGCACGATTTAAAGAAAGTCTAAAATCCGATATTGCGCGATCGTTCCCAGATGCTACCCCAAGCGGAACTGCTTGCTCTCCAGCTATGTCTTTAGAAGTTATGATCTGGCCCTCAGGACTAATATTCCGGGGGTGGTTGCTCGAGAGATAATCTCTATTCTTGATGAAGTGGCTCGGGCTTTCCACATTGAAAGAAAAATAGTTGGAGTTTGGGAATTCGGGCGCCGCCCCACGAGGGCTGATTTTGTTGTTGAACGAAGATGGACGATGGTCGGATAATGGAAAGAAGGCCCTCGGGCTGGGAGTACCTTGAAGCGCATGGGGTTGGGAATCCTGGGGCCAGGGCGACGTTGGCGATCTTGGACCAGTCATCGCAGACATAACTTTCTCACCAACAGATAATAAAATCTTATCTTGCTTCCGATCTCAAAATCGGCGACATCAAACCTCCAATCCGCTTGCCATTTTCGAAACGATTGCGTATCGAAAGAAGCGGATAGCGAGATAAAGCAAAAGCCCCAAGATGAAGCGCTTCCGATCAAATGCTATTATCGGGTAGAGACGCGCATGGGCGATATTCAGACTGTTCAAGAGGCTCTGAAAAACTTGAGGCCCGTGCGAAAGGAGGTAGTTGTCGAGGAGAAATACGTGAAACAAAAGACGAAGAGTTTATATAACAGTAATGTGTGAAATGTGTAATGGTTCTGAGGAGCGCAATGTGGCGTCAAACAAGACGCAGAAACGCTCAAGAGTCGCAGAAACGGGGATGGAATGCCTCGTCCTTAGGCGGCAGTTCTTGGTCTCCACAGTGAATCCGTTGCTGCCACCGCAGCATATGGAAGGCCCAGACAGAGTTCAGTTCCTGAGCCAATCGAGTCAATGGAATAGTAGTGGGGGATGGAGTCCGACTAGTAAGAAGTATCATTATCAACCCCACTGGTGTCATCGTTAAGCAGCAAGAACTTGAAACGAAATAATACCAAAAACGTCGGATATCTAGTCGAGGGGACGGCAAACGGGGGTGTTGATCGTTGGAATGACGTTATGGGCGGAGAGCGGCAAATTTTTTATTTTCTATTTTTCTATTTTTTTCTTTTGGGGGGAGAGTTGCTGCGGGCCACGAGTTCGGCCGGTCTGGATCGCAGGAACCGCAGAACTAGGCCCGAAGGGACGTATTACATAGCCGACAAGACTTGCTACCAACATATTGCCAGGGTAAATTATCCTTGCCACAACCTACAAGGCTTGCAAGAGTACAGCTCGCAATAACAGCGCGAACAATTTATAATACTAGCAGACACGGGAGCACGAGAATGCTCCAAGCTGGAGACTCAGTACTGAGTGATATATACCGAGATCTGAAACGACATGCTACATAGGTCCAAGTTGGTGGAGGTCCGGCACAGTACTTATATACCAAAGCTTTCTGAACATCGTGACAATGAGCTCGAAGAGGTCGGTTCCCGAGGCAGAGTGGGCGAAAAAAGACATGAACCCGACGAGATGCGAGGAGATGGGCCTCCGGTTGGGATGTCGAACCCACATGCCACGGATGTCCAAATTGAGCGACAGGTATTCCAGCCCGGGCAATCCGGAGTATTTTCAGGCGTGCTCAATGATCAAAGTCATCTGAGTTTCCGTGAACTTGAAACACCAGAGAGAAATATGCGACGAATGATCACTGACGTCTTTCGAGATAAGTACAACTTTGAGCTGGACTTCAGACCATGCCGTATAGATAGAGGACAAGACCGTCTGGAGGTTAATCGAGGTACCGACATGGGAGTTCACAATTATTAGGCCAATCTCAGTCTGAGGGCCGACAAATTAATGACTTGACAACAGCGCCGCGACCTGAAGCTGGGCCATGATACGTTTTGACCAGCCGTATCACTTGAATCCACTCAGCCCGAACCAGTTACGGTCTCGAAATCACGAACAGATTCAACATTGTCGACGGATATAATGCCGCATGCTCAGCAACATCGCACACATGCTATAGTTTTCCGTCAGGTTCTCCCTTAAACCTTTGTACTCGCTTTTGTTCCCAGTTGTCCAGATCTTTTGCCATAAGCCTCTGTTGAAAACCACATTAGTAGCAGTTCACAACAAATGAGACAGGGGGACACCGGTAGCGTACATAGTACTCCTCTCTATCATCACCCAAAATCCTCCTTCGCGGATTCCTCTTGATTCCCTCCTCCCCATCAGGACCCCTGAGTCCTAGATCCATCGCTTCCTCTTGGCTCAGTTGTTTCACTTTGCGATCATACCTTTCGTATCTTAAAGCAGCCGCGGGTGTCAATGCAAACGAGCCAGCCACAATAATCATGATAAAAGGTAGACCGAAGAGAAGAAACGGATGCCTTGGAAGCCTGGCCCTGTATGCCTCGCCGAGCTTCTCCCCTAAAGAAGATGACGCCGTAGTCGCCCGTCGGAATGTCTTGGATTGAAATACAGGCATTGTCCCTCCAGAACGCTGAATCGGGATTCCGGAATTCGAATTTGAGCCTCAGGAATATCAACTGTTGTGATCCTGTAATGGTCCGCTGGATTACAACACTGAGAATGAAAACATTCAGCGCAACGGTCTTGTACTAGTAGATGCGCCCTTGCACCTGCAAGAGAATAACTCTATCATTACAAGCCTTGACCCATGAGATACGGATACTACCTAATTGTTCGGCAAATAGAAAGTCCGGCCGTCCGAAGCGTGCTCCGCAACCTGAAGCTCTCAATCAGGATAAACAATAAAACAAAACCGGGAAAAGGTTTGATCAACAAAGAGCAACCTTCAGGTTCTCTCGCAGGTAATCTCCAGTCAATGCTTCTGCTATAAGGTAGTTCCCGATTCTCTATCCAGACACGAATGAGCTGAGCGCTGAGGCCGATTGTGTGCAAACAAGACCTGGACGTGGTCGAACATCCAGGTTGAGAGAAAGTGACGTTGCAAGTCAGGATCCCACGTCTACCCGGTCGGACACCCACGATAGGATGTCCTTCTCTTCAAATTCAATATTCGGGACAGGTGGCTTGAGCGGCGCGCCTCAACAAGCACAAGGGTCGCAACCATCAAGCATCTTCTCCCCATCCAACCCGGCTAGCATATTCAGCAACCCGCACACGACTCAGGCGCCGTCGTCCATCTCAATCTTTGGCGGGCAGTCCCAGGCCCAAGGACAGCCACCTCAGTCCTCGGTTTTTGGCTCAGGTCAGCCGAATGCTAGCTCGGCACAGCCCATACAACCCTCTTCCCAAGCGGCTCAGCCTGCCTTCTTCAAGAGCTTATTAGAGCGTGGTAAGAAGCGCCCGCTCTCTGCAGTCGGCCAGAACAGCAATTTTGAAGACTTGCCTGGTCTTCAATTAGGTCTTGATGATATTCGTCGGAAAGCAAGGGAACTTGGCTCTGGCGGTCTGAAGGATACCCCAGTGTCAAGCAGTAAAGCGTAAGTAGTCCACTATGGCTTATCATATGTTAGTATTATGTTAACCAGCTTACGTACTATCTCTGCCGACAGTCATTACCTACTTGCCGCTTCAGGAGTATCTCCAGGGCACGCGCTCCGCGACTTGAAAGCCTTAGAACCTCAAGCATCGGTATCGCTTCCTTCGAAGGAATCAGACACTTTTGACCCGGACAATCAAAAATATCTGCGAAATATTCAACAACGTGGTCGTCAGGTTATGATTGCAGAGAGCCTTGCCAGAGCCCAGAGAGACTTTGATGCCTTTCTGGATGAAAAGGTAGACTTGGATTGGGAAGAGCAACGCCATAAAATCTTCAAGCACTTTGGTTTAGCGCAGAGGGAGGATGGAGCGGGAGATTCTGGGCTATCGTTCCGTCGGTCAACAAGGCAACCTAATCAGCTTGGGTCGGCATCCACTTATGGTCCTTCTGCTGGCTCGCGCCGCAGTGTTTTTGGGCGCTCTGGCTTGGAGAAATCAGTCATAGGAACACCTGCGACCGGGAAATCAAGCCTTCAGTTTTTTAATGATGCTATTGATCATAGTGACAGTCCAGGCACTCAGACATTGGATGTCCGATTCCTGCGCGAGAAGATGGGCTTTTATGCCGACAAAGTACAGTCTCTGAACTTGGCTAGGCTTCAGAAACGCAGCTTTCCGATTCTGCACGAGTTCTCCGATGTTGAAAATCACGGTACCGGTGATGTGAGTAAATATGTGAGGTAGATATGTTCCCGCAAATACTAACCAAACTAGGTCCCCCGCCAGCTTTTTGATGCATACAGGGCTCTGATAAGCATTGTTGGAGAGACGTCTGATGTCAAGGACATCTCGGATCCTGCCGCAATCAAGGAGCGCCAATTCTCAGCAGAGTATCTTAGCGAAACACCAAACTCCCATCAGGCAGTAACTCTAAGAAAGAGGATCGTGGAAGGATCTAGGAGGTTTCTCGAAAACTCATTTTATGGTGATATTGAGGCAGCGATCGCCAAAAACCCTCGGGAAGCCCAGCTTGGTGGGATACCTACTGTGGTTAATAAGATCCGGGCCTACATTCGCCTCCGGGAAGCGAGGAAAGACCTCGCACCGGATGGTACCGAGCTACAGAGAGTTGGAGATGATTATTGCTGGATTCTCATATTCTACCTCCTTCGGTGCGGGTTCATCACGGAGGCGGCGGAGTACGTTACTCAAGATCCCGGCTTCCGGTCACTGGATCATAAGTTCGTGACATACATGACTACTTATGCTCAGTCTAAACGACTGCCAAGAGACATGCAACAAAGGATTAATGGAGAGTACCAGCAGCGGTCACGCAATGCCCCTGACAATACTATCGACCCTTACCGCATGGCATGTTATAAGATTATTGGCCGCTGTGACCTTGGCCGCAGGCGCTTGGACGGCGTCAATCAAAGTGTGGAGGACTGGATGTGGTTGCAGTTCAGCTTGGCTCGAGAAGACGATCGCGCCGAAGAGGTTGCAGGTGATGTATTTGGCTTGGAAGACATCCGGACAGATATTAAAGAAATCGGGGCCCGCGTTTTCAACAACAAGAACCAAGAAGGGCCCGGAGGCTATGGTACTTTCTTCCTCCTTCAGATCCTTGGTGGAATGTTCGAGGATGCTATCAAGTATCTTGGGTACTACGCGCCTGTTAGTGCGGTACACTTTGCTATCTCGCTCGCGTATTATGGTCTTCTGAGGGTCTCTGACTTCTACACCTCTGGAGAGGCAGTCTGTGAGTTGCCTTTATATGTATATCTCTTCCTTCTCCAAGCTAACAAAACAGTGTCATATACCGTGAAAGACTATGCCCAAATAAATTTCGGCTACCTCATTACGCAGTACACGAAAGAATTTCGTACTGCCTACGTGGAAGCTGCGATTGATTATTTCTCATTGCTTTGTCTCAATGCAGGCCTTCCGGATGCTTTGGCCAAATCCCAGGCCTCTGTGTGTCATGAAGCACTGCGCGAATACATCCTGGAGACGAGAGACTTCGCGAAGCTACTAGGCGATATACGCTCGGATGGTACCAGGATCAAGGGGCTCATTGAGCAGCGTATAAGCTTGATCAAGCTGGAAGACCAGGGGGAATTCCTGAAGACGATAACTGTGCAGGCAGCTGCTGTCGCAGAAGACAAGGGCTTAATAACAGACTCCGTCCTCCTGTACCATCTCGCAGAAGACTACGACCGTGTGATTGATATTATCAACAGGGCTTTGTCGGACTCGGTAGCTGTTCCCTTGGGAAGCCCAAACCTCAAGTTGCAGCCTTTGCGACCTCGCGCCAGCCTGCCACAGGATGGCCAGAACACGGGGTCGGCAGAGCCCGGATCAAGTCTGAGCTTGACCGCCGTGGAGGACCCTGTTGTTCTAGCAAAGAATATGATCAATCTCTATAACCAGAACGCTTTATACTATCAGCGAATCCGTCAGTCAAATCGCGACGCATGTGGCCTTTTGCTCCGCATGATGGAGGCTAAAACAGAAGTCGAGTCGGGCAAGTGGACGGCGGCTTTAGATGTAAGTCTCAACTCAATTCGAGCAGGCTTTCTTTTTTTTTTTTTTTTTTTTTTTTTTTTTTTTTTTTTTTTTTTTTTTTTTTTTTGGTCATGGCTTTAGTGTCGTTAACTAACACCGCCTTGGCAGACGATCAATGGTCTCGGTATTCTGCCACTGCGAGCTAGGGGCTCTGTGTCTTATATTCGAAGTGCGGCTCAAGCCTTCACATCCCTTCCAGCACTTATCTCTAGCAATGTGGGCCATGTAATAATCTGGAGCATCACATGCATTGGGCGGGAGCGTGAGCGATTGAGAGCTGGACCATACGAGAACGAGATGAGACAAGGTCTTTCAGAGGAGCTATTGATCATGGCAAAGGACATGATGATCTTCTCGGGTATGGTGAAATACAAGCTGCCTCCACGAGTCTATGAAACTCTTGCTCGCGCTGGAGCGGACATTGGCGCATATTAAGGTCTCTGGATGGCATGCTAGACAGCTAATCCGGATGGACAAGTTCTTTTTCATACTGCCACGATTACAGTGACGTCCCCTTGAGAATATGTGCGATGTGACTCCAAATAAAAATTAATCGTTTTGATCTGGTACATGAGTGCGTATACTAGTAATGTTTGAAACCAGTACTAGGGTGCGGATTTTTTCCGCGGAAGAAGCTTTGAAAGTGCCAAGGTTTTGGCGGGTCGGTGCAGCATTAAGCACAACCTCTGAAACCAACTTGAGAACATCTCTTAAGAATTCCCTTGGGCTCGGCCAAAAAGAAAGTCCCAGTTACGACTTCTCCTGTACGCATATCATCAGATTTCTAACTTACGTGAAATTGCCGACGTCCGACGCGCCTGCCTTGGATAATGCATTGAGTACGTTTAATGCGGCCGTGACTCTGTACGCGACGCTGAGCTTCTTGAATTTGACTTGGGTCGATTGCTGTGTTCGATATGGACCATGACGCCTCTAACGTGCCAGAAGGGAGCTTTAACTCAATATCACCAAACAGCGGATCAGAATCATCGCAAGATGCGGGATCGACACGCGTCATAGAGGTGGCGGAAGCTCAAGCAGGACAGAGGATGGACAAAGCGCGGGATAACAACATCGCGGCCACAGCAGCGCAACATTCGTACGCAGAGAACCATATACCGTCGCGGCCACAGCAACAGGGTATAATATGTGAATTTAGAGAGGATGGAGGTACCTCTATACCGACAAGTCCCGCTAGGGCAGAGGGTCGATCAATTGCGCTGAATGAGGCATCAGGCGCACAACTTCACGGTGCGAGTAACGGCTCGATCAATACAGGGCAAGCACCTCGCTCGCTTATCGATAATCCCCCGAACCTCGCGAAAATTCGGCAAGTCATGTTCGAATGCAGAGAGCCCATCGAGATCAGCCTGCAAGAATTCGAAACGTACTGGCCCTTCATAGATAACGTGTGGGTGAAGCAGAGGTCTAACTCCAGCAAAGAAGGGCACTGTACGACCGACTACTACATGTGTCGCTTGCGACGCCCGACACACCGGAGCTCTGATACACGACCATTGCCAGAGGGGAAACGTCCTAGAAGGAAAAGGGTTCGCGAAGGCGGCCTGTGCAATTTTCAAATTAAGGTGATCAGGTTTGAAGGCGCATACCAGACCGTTACCATTGCCAGGACTCCGGGGAGCAGTCACGAACATTCACATGATCTCGACTATATTGACAAGGTGAAACGAAACTCGGGGCTGATGGAGTTCGCGCGAAGGGAGGCGAGTAAAGGATATTTACCTTCTTCTATCTACACTAAATTTCGGGAGGAGCCTGGCAAACTCATCGAGGCGGGAGGGAAATTCTGTACAGTTACAGACGTTCGAAACGTTTCCGCAAAGTGGAGGCTACAGAACCCAGAGGTGCGACTTGTGCCTCACGAAGGCTATGAATATCAGAAGGGCCATGGAATTGTGAGAACCCGAGCACCAGGGAGCGACAATAGCACGGCTCCGGCCGACTCAAGCGCACCGCCTACTACCCTACCGCACTTGCCTCCTGACACCCTGACGTTTCCTCAGTTTGCGCTCGATTTCTTAGAGCCCTATCTTCCCAAGTCTGACGAAAAGCGCGAGTTTCCTCACGTCACTCTTTCCTACGCCTCCTCCATGGATTCGAAAATTTCGCTTCTCCCAGGCATGCAAACAGTGCTGTCAGGCCCAGAGGCCAAATTAATGACCCATTATCTACGGTCACGCCATGACGCAATCTTGATCGGAGTTGGGACTGTCCTTGCTGACAACCCTGGTTTGAACTGTAGGCTGCAAGGAGCCGGAGGCTTTGGCGGTCTTGGGAGGATGTGGCAGCCACGACCGGTGGTGATCGATCCCATGGGACGTTGGCCGGTGCATCCTGATTGTAGGATGCTTCGAACAGCAGTTGAAGGAAAAGGTAGAGCCCCATGGGTGGTCGTGTCACCTGGGGCTCAAATCCACCCGCAAAAGTTGATGATGCTGAAGGGCTACGGAGGTGACTACCTTCGTATTATGGAATATCATCACAACTGGCGACTCCGCTGGGAGCCCATTCTACGGGCTTTAGCATCAGAGGGCATCAAGAGCGTTATGATTGAAGGAGGAGGAAGGGTTCTGAGTGAACTATTGAATCCTGAATATACGGAATTTATCGACTCAATTGTTGTGACTATTGCCCCGACGTACCTCGGCTCAGGCGGAGTCGGGGTCAGCCCCGATTCTAAACGCGACGCAACAGGCAAGCCAAATGCGGCTCTCAACCCCCAGGACGTGACCTGGACGCCGATGGGACAGAATGTTGTCATGTGTGGCAAGATCCGCACCGCTCCTCCTCCTCCTCCAACTACTACTATACCTCCTACCGAGCGCCGCCCCCCGGACACAAGTCTGTCTCCCGCGGGATCGCGATAGCCTATCGCGTTCGGGAGGAATAGAAGGACGTGGGCCATTGTTGAGTGTAAGGTAGTTTGTATAATTTAGGGATGTAATCGCTAGGTAATGAGAATTGACTGATATGCGGTGCTCCTGCAACCAATTAACCTCATGCCAATCGAGTTAGGTAGGATCTTGAAAGCGCAGTCCTTTGTTGTGGTGGTATACAGTTATATTTATCTTCTTTGTCACTCAACAAGTTCATGCACCACAACCTGCGTTATAGATTTCCTTCCCAACAAAGAAGTTAAAATAGAATGAATAAATTAAAAAATAATAGAAGATAAGACAGAAATAAACCCCGGAGGGTCCAATAATATTAACATTTGCATGAAAGCCAGCATGTGTTAAAGATAATAATATATGCAACAGTGAGACCACCAGTATAATAATAAATTAAACAGCTACCTTATTATACAGGAGCAACACCTGGGAAATAGTATTCAAGAAATTAATTTTTATTATTATTATTATTATTTGGCACACAAGAAACTTCTTCCATTGGAATTCCCAAGAAGACGCGTGATTCGCTGCAATCAAATAACACACCACAACAACACAAAGCGCCGCCGACTCCCGACTCCAGACCGGCTTGCGCTCTTTTTTTTACCCCTGCCACTCTCTCCTCCTTTGTCCTCGTTCTCCTCTGTCCCAACCTAAGTCACTCCTGCCTCCCACACTATTCCCCAATTTCTGGGAATTGGTCCGATTTCACTGTCTTGAATTCGTCTCTCTCTTGACATTTCGTCTACCGATTCTTTTCCATTTACAATGCCTCCGAAGGGCGCAACCAAGGCCGCGGCGCGGTCGACCACTGCAACGAAGAAGTCAGCAGCTGCGTCTACCACCACCAAGAAGACTGCAGAGACAAAAGCTTCAACTCGTGGTCGCCCTGCAGCTACCACCAAGAAAACAGCTACAAAATCCACCGCAAAGACTACCACATCGCGCAAGACGGCCAAATCAGAATCCACCGATGGCAAGAAAGATGCGAAATCCTCGGCCGCCCAGTCGGTCAAGAAGCGCAGAGTTGAACCCACTGACGAGGAAGAACCTAGTCGCACTGTCAAGCGCGCTCGCGTTGCCAAACCCGTCGCTCCCAAGCCCAAGCCGAAGCCCAAGCCGAAGGCGAAGGTGGTCATTAACCACCCCCCGACTGAAAGGCTAAACGTTTACGTTTGTGGTGAAGGCAGCTCCGGTGAGCTTGGCTTAGGAACCGCGAAGAATGCTATCGATGTGAAGCGCCCACGTCTCAACCCGCACTTGCTACCGGACACTGTAGGTGTCGTGCAGGTGGCTGTCGGTGGCATGCATTGTGTCGCCCTTACACATGACAATAAGATCCTCACTTGGGGTGTCAATGACCAAGGCGCACTTGGGAGAGATACATCATGGGATGGTGGCTACAGGGATATTGACGCCAAAAAAGACGACTCTGACTCGGATACGGACTCGGATGATGCTGACCTCAACCCTTACGAGTCGACTCCAACTGCCATTCCCTCTGATGTTTTTCCGGAAGGCACCGTTTTTGTGGAAGTTGCCGCTGGTGACAGCTCAAGCTTTGCCCTCACAGACGAGGGTCAAGTTTACGGCTGGGGAACATTTAGGGTGAGTTCCTTGTCTAACATGTGTACTCTCTCACCCGGTTAACAATTATACCCAGAGCAACGATGGTATTCTAGGATTCGATGCGAAGACTATGGTTCAAACACAGCCAACCTTGCTACCAGACCTTAAAAAGATCAAGCATCTTGTGTGCGGAGACAACCACGTCCTCGCTTTGAATGACAAAGGTGCTGTGTTCTCGTGGGGCTCGGGCCAGCAAAACCAACTGGGTCGTCGTATCATCGAGCGTAACAAGCTGAATGGGCTGCAGCCACGGGAGTTCGGTCTCCCCAAGAACATCGTCCACGTCGGCGCGGGCGCTTTTCATTCTTTCGCTGTCCACCAGTCCGGCAAGGTATACGCCTGGGGTCTGAACAGCTTCGGGGAGACTGCAATCCGCGAATACGCTGGTGATAGTGAGGCTGCTATTGTCCACCCCACCGTCGTGGACTCCCTGTCGGGAAAGAAGGTCGTCCAAATTTGCGGCGGCGCTCATCACTCCCTTGCCGTCACTGAGGATGCTCAATGCTTCGTTTGGGGTCGACTGGACGGGTACCAGACAGGCCTGAAGATTGATTCGCTCCCCGATGACGCCGTCATCAAAGACGAGCGTGGCCGCCCTCGTATCCTAATTGAGCCCATGGCTGTTCCCGGGATCAAGGCTAAGGCCGTTGCTGCGGGGTCCGACCATTCAATCGCCATCGATACCGACGGCCGTCCCTGGTCCTGGGGTTTCTCTGCTACCTACCAGACGGGTCAAGGCACCCAGGACGACGTTGAGGTGGCAACTGTCATCGAAAACACTGCTGTGCGGGGCAAGAAGCTCAACGGCGCTGGTGGCGGTGGTCAATTCTCTGTCTTTACAGAGCCTGTGGGCCTGTAAATGTTCCGGAGGGATATAGAAGGCTGTAATTTGGCTGGGTCTTATCTGTCCGCTGTCGTACCTTCTCTCGATGAACGAGGTTGTAGGACCTGTTATCTATCTTTCCATGGCTGTAGCTTCTGAGCGGTGATTTTAGACTCGGTTGTACTTTGTACTTATTTCGTACAGGGATGGGAGCTCTTAATACGATGGGATCGAATTAATTGATGTTTGCTATTCTTAGCCTCCGACTCAATCAGCGCTTCTTCCCTAAATTTGTCCCTGACACACTCCTGTACAGCTGGCTTCTTCAACGATTCGCCATCTCGCTTGACACATCCAAACCTTCAATCGCTTCTGAATCGTCTGCATGGCTGTAGGTTTCAAGAACGCCTTGCGTGGCGCCAGCTGAAACAGGATTCCCAGCACCATGCTTATCCTCGTGCTCCCTTAATAGTTCATCCAGCGGAACACGATCAATATCAGCCATCCGTTGCTGACTGTCGTGATCCGGTTTCGTGTCGGTCGAAGCACCCTTCCCAAATCCAGGCTCATTTTCTTGCTCCCGTAATAATGCGTCTAGCTCGTCCGAGTCATCATCGTTCAGTGGAGCACTGTCATCGCCGTTTATCAGTCGCTGGTTAATATCACGTAATTTCGCACCCGCCGAACTACCCTTCGTAGCGCCAGCTTCGTCCTCACGTACTCCCAGTAATGCGTCCAGCTCGTCCAGGGCATCGTCTTCTAACGGGACGGCGCATGTAGTATTGGTTCGTCGCTGGTTGTTATCGTCCGGCATAAATAGGTCTCCGTCCATATCATCCGGTTGCCTACATGTTGCGCCATCCAGCATGGGTCGGTCGAACGTCGACTGGCGGTTGTCTGCCATTGATGTCTCGTTGCTCGCGATTTGAATATCAATCGCACCTGTTTGTAAAGGGTCTAACACGTCTTCATCCTCGGTTTTTGGCTTCTCTTCATCTATCCATGCTCGTCGCATTGTTTGTAGTCGTTTGGAATGACCGAGTTTCTCGATCATAGCCAGACCGTCGGCAAATTTAGCCTTAGGGAAGAGATCATCGAGCCATAGTTGATAGAAGTTCAGTAGACGGGCAAGATCGGAGAACTATGCCAGACGAGAACAATCAGCGCCGCGGTTCTTTTAAGAGAGGAACACGAACGCGACAGAGGTGCAAAATTAACCAACCTCGTGCCCTTTCCCCTTAAATCTCAGGTTCTTCTTAACTGAGCGGCGCAGTTTTGGAATTCCAGATTGTGAAAGTAGTCTGGCAGTCCGGAGTTAGCGCCTGACCAGACGTTGGCTGCGTTGCCGTCTAAACCGACCTGTTTTCGTCGAGTTTGGCGACAGGTTGTCTCTTTTTGGTGACCTTAACCTCTTCATCCAGACCTAGGACAACACCTGAGTTATCTAGCGGTGCGGACTGCTTCGGCCCATTTGAACTGGTTGAGTTGGTGTTAATTTCTTGTAATATCCCATCCAGACCAACATCGTAGTCGAATAGATCGTCAACGTAATTGGGAGATCCCGCTGTGTCGGGTGCTGGAGACATTTCAGTTGTCACTGAACAGGATAAACGAGAAACAATGGAATGTACAATGAGGCCAGATCGTCGGCGTGTTTCTGCGACCTGCTTTTCCCCAGATAATCGGTTGGCGTCAGGGCGATTTAAAGCCGCAATGGCCGGATAAGCTACCTACGGTATGAGGACGCGTTCCGGACGCGCCTTGGTCCACGCCAATAGTAAGCCGCGCAACTCGAATTATTCAAATACCGTCGGCAGTGGTACTCTCTTCTCTCTGACAATTCAGTGCTAGTGCTTTATTTTGCGCCTGTCCGTTGCATCCAGACCTGGCCTCGTACCCTTAACGTTGGGGTACATTATTGCAGCTGAACTTCATGATGGTATTATTTATTCCCTTTGGTTCCGGAGACCCAAGGAATACCATATTGCTGTTGGCTATATTAGGCATAATTGGAGGTCGTGAATGCTCGCCGAAGTTCGATACCACCGAGCTCCGAGCTACTTGGATATGGTACCTACGAAGTACATATCTTTGAAAACATGATTGAGCTGTACCGTACTCATTATTCCCCTCTACGTAGCAAGGGCGGACCGGAATTCGTGTGGGAAGGAAGTTACTGAGCCACTACTCTAGCCACGCAGTTTGGTGAGCTTTACTCCGCAGTTTGAGGTACTACGTACCGGTGAATACTAAGGTCCGCGTCGACTTGGAGCCCTAGACTTTTCTAATCCGTCTTGTGTAAGTAGTAGTTACCTAGTAGATACTAGGTACGGAAGTAAGGAACCTCCGGGCGGGCTATCTCCCCCTATCTTAGCTAGTCCAAATCTGGAAAATTGTGCTTGGCGCCCGCAACTCCGACTTTAGACTTCCGACTCCATCCAAAGAGTCTAATCGAACGACTCAACAGTTGCAAACATTGATTAGCTCCACCACCATCACAATGGCTGGCGATAACACTCCTACGGTTGTGCCAACGAAGCGGATGAACACCGACTATCCGGTGCGAAAAATCTCCTGTGACATCACACAAGGTTGATGCTAACATCTGTTCACAGCTCATCGACTCTGACCCGTACGGACCTCCTAGCGGCTCTCCTTGACGAAGAGAGGCGATCAAAATGCAAGTTGGATAGAATACTAACGGTGATTTTCTGCAGACATATTCGACGAGTTTTCGGCTATGCACGGCCCTCCGACTACGCCGTTGCTGGCGGAGCGGCTGCAGCTTCTCCGATTGCCTTCTGGGTTATGGAAAGAGTGAGTCCGTCGCATGTTGGTAAGGGAGGGTTTGCTCCCATGATGCGCCTGGCGACGGCGGTAGGTATTATTGGAGGTCTACATATTCTCTACCAGAGGTCATGTCGTATGTTTAATCCTCACTTTCTGCTACTAGCTTCGGGCTTGTTAATAATTTATACTTCTTCATAGACCGCTTCTACGGCCTTACCGAAAACGGAAGAGAAGTTGAGATGGATATGAGGGAAATGGTCGACAAAGTCAAGAGGGGCGAGCCCCTGTACGGTACTTCACAGCTCTCCCCCCACCTTCAGGAGGTGGCTGCTCGAAACTCGCGGTACTCTGGACTCTTTACCCATGTTATTCCCTGGTTCAATGTCGTCAATCATGAACATGTAAGTTTACATCTTTTTACACTGCCACCTGCGGGAGTTGCAGGTTCGGTTATCTCGCGTCCAGCCATACTGACTATAAAACCAGCACGGGGTCGATACAGCCAAATATTACCAGCAAGCCGAGAGGGAGCTCGAAGCAGGACGCTAGAGTGGAGAATTGAAATATTATATTAGCCACGAAGAGGAAATAAATGTCTTGTTCATACCGTTGCCGCAATTAACAAGGGAGTTGTATGTATGCTCTTTCCGATATTTGTGCAACTCTTGTGTCCACGCGATGCGACGTCGGCAGATGAGCCAACAGAAATCTATACCGTAGTCATTGTGTTATCTAGAATTGCCGCTGGTTCACTTGGCGTTGTCTTTTCTACTCTCTTCCGTCGTACTATCGCATTCGTCCTCGAATTTGGTGTTTAGTTCACGATTCTTTTTCGGGCGAGGTTTAGGTGCTATAGGAGTCAACAGCTTTCATCATAGCCGAACATGTTCTTCCTTACCCTTCTCGTTCTCCTGGATATAGAAGCGCCTGAGGAGCATAATAGCCTCCTTACGTTGCAACCCACCGAATACAGGATAGGGCGGATCAATTGCACGGCTAGGGCAGGTCAGCTTCTGGGACGATGATTTGTCGTAGCGGTTGGGTAGCAAACTCGTAATTCAGGGACAATATGCTCCCAGTCCCTCCGAATCTTTCATTGCCACAGCCGAAGTATACGCTCCGAATTTGATACTGACGCAGAGCGGAGGCGCACATCACGCACGGCTCAACAGTCACATACAGATCTGTCGAACGGAGTACTGATTTTGGGTAGCTGCGTAACATTTCTTGAATGGCGACGAACTCCGCGTGCCTCGTTCCCTATCAATAAGCGTCAGAACTAGATACTATGCCATCATTGGGCAGACGCGTTGCTGATGTGAGAAGATTTGGAGTTCCTGAAGGTTAGATACAGACATACGGGACCTCCTCTGGCGTATCTCAAGGAGACAGGTGGCCTACATTCATGGATCTGTTGGTGTCGTTCATCCCGTAGCCGACGACTTTATTTCCGTAAACCAACACGCACCCCACAGGTGTTTCCCCCGTATCAAGTGCTTTTCTTGCCTGTTCAATCGTGAGTCTCGGCGTCTGCATGGGTGTGGGGAAACGGACCATTTCAAAGGCTTGTTCCATGAAGTAACATTGCTCTGGAGTTGCCTGCTCCATTTCTAATCCGAACGAGCAACTTATGTCCGCCTCAGGGGTCTTGATTGACTGGCTTCTAGGATTGGTCCTGCTTTTCCGGATAATTTGAGGTCTAGGTTTTCGTAAATCAGAGATGTAATGTTTCTGAGACGTAATGTACCTAGGCAGGTACCTAATGACTGCTTAATACTAAGGTACCCAGGTACCCTTAGGAGACCCCGCCCTCGAAAGGAATTACGCAAGAAAGATTAGTTGGGGAAGCGCCGTTTGAAATATGGATATGTGGAAGGAAGCTGCAAATTCTACCTACAATCAGGATACACCTCCACATTACCTATACTACTTACGCGCCCTGGCCTACAGATTGGATTAACCTACCCATTGTTCACCACGTCCCGGATACTGAAATATAACAAAACTTACAGCCTAAATAATCAGTTTTTATTGGTGAAAAACTTATCAGTTACAATCTGGCAAGGATCATATATACTGCACTGAACTTAATTAAGTAGGTAGGGCAATCTGCGGGCCAGGGAGTGTATATAGATACAGGTAGGTACAGTAAAATTCTGTTGTAGCAAGATTTTCAACTTGCCTAGAGTTCTTGTTATATTTTGCTCTAACAGAAAAATATATATATTTTGACTCTACACCTCAACAGATATTAACCTTTTTAGTCATTTTAAAGCTATACCTTACACGACCATTAGTAACACCTCTAAACTACTATCTAAATCTGAGATTAAGTATTTTATATCTCCAATGATATTACGGAGTATATTTTTGTATAATACCCCGCTCTATATAAAAGAGACCTTATCTTATCCTATCCCACGTGACCATTCTATCAATCAGAATATACTAGGCCTAATATAGTTAGTAATGAATTTTATAGTAACAAGATTTATATGGATATGTGGCAGATACTGTACAAGCTCGTTATATTAAGTTTATACGAGATTGGCATGGGAATTTGATATTTGACAGTGGGTGTATCTTGTACTAGTGGAATTCTTGCTATATCAGCGCTCGTTACAACTGCATTTTCTGGATTACTGCACATGCTATCTAGATACTAGTAGACTACCTAATGCTGGTGTGGAAGTGCAGATCGAAGATCTTATTTTTAGAGCATGGCTTCAATTGCAGAATGAGGTATATCTTCAATTGCCTGCTTACCCACAGATTGTTTTCCACTTCATTATTGAAGTTGAAACATATTTCTACTACCTACTTCTAGTAAGTACTAAGTAGTTAGGTTGGTTCAGTGTACCAGACTCCGCCTGAAAAGCCCTGAAAAGGACTCGAGCATTAATACTTCTTCAAGTTACTGAGTATTACATACGGTATCGCTCTGTACTGTCAATAACTTGAATAATGCATGTATCAGTATTATTATCATTATTACAGTAATTGATAAGCTGGGTCACTAAGTACCTGTGCTTATCAGCCAACCTTCTGGGACGCGCTCTCGCTTTTCTTGTCAACCTGGAGGGCACTGCCTGGCATCGCGTCAACTGAATCCCAGAGCATGTCAACCTCTAAAATTAGCTGCAGATGATCCCAAAAGCTCATCTTATCTGGCGATAAGTATGGCGGATTGGACATCTGCAGAACCAGGGCCGTCCACCCTGGCGGCGCAACTGGTACCACGTCTTTCATCTCAAGGGAGTCAAATTCAGCACCTGAACAGAGAAGCGTTTTCGCAACTCCGACAAGAACTCCTTGAAGGCAAATACAGTGAATTACATCTTGAAGATAGCGCCACGGATGCCAGCAGGCTTGTCTGTATTGTGCTCAAGGCCGGTCTGGAGCCATGTGCCAAGAATGAAATACAGGACAGCGAAGACCTGAACAGTCAACTTTCAGACTGTCTTGATATAATCCAGACGGTAGTTGAGAAATCACCGCAGACATTGATGGAAGTTCCGGATCCAGAAATCCTTGGTGAAAAGGCATACGCCCCAGTATACGCCTGGTTAGTTGTTCGACTTCTTCACCTATTTTGTGCTCAGAACAACGGGTGCTTTGATGAGAAAATCAACAGTATCTTCTCCACCATAGTCCATGTTCAGTACAAACATACCAGGCTCTGGTCTACCTGCCGTGCTATTCCTACGTTCTTGCGGGCCTGTGCAACGGGTTGGTAAGGCCCCAATGGAATTCGGGGCTGTATACTAATCATTTTCAGAGATCATCCTGTCCCTGGAAGAGGACAAAGACCGAGGGCGAATGGAGACATCTTTTTCCAAGTTATTGCTTCCGACGTCAGAGGGACCCCTTTCTGTAGTACTAGGGAAACTCGGCCTTCCTCAGAACCTTTGTGACAGGAAAATCAGGCTTAGATCGTTTCCGAGAGCTATTTTACTGTCTCTCAGTCTATTCGACTCGTTCGTGAGCGTGTCAAACAACCACATCTCTTTTGCGAATAGGGTACCAAGAATCCGGCAACATCTTTCCTGGATTATAAATGGTTATCAACGTCTATGGAGCGTTACGTCTGGTTGGCTTTGGGCTTCTAACATAGATAACAATGACTACAAGGTCGAAATATGCACACGCTTTTTAACGTCTATACGATCATGCTGTCTATTTGAGACATCGTGTGGGATGAAAATAGCGTACGACTTCTTTTGGACGCTTGGGGAGATGCTGTCTTTAAACTGTCTGAGTCAATCTCCCGCCCTTCAACTAGAGCTGAGCCGGTCCATTGACGATTCTACCATTGTTTCCGGATGCACAGAAAATTATGTCAGGTGTATCAGAAGGCTCCTGCCGCCAATCAATGATGCATTGAAGAAAGCTAGTTCGCTCTCCTTTGAGCCACGATTTCAGGTAATAAACCCTGCAGCATCTTCTAGGCGATGCCCGTGAGATTAACTGGCATATAAAGGCCGCCATCCGAGACGTTCTTACTAGGGCGACTCAGACTAAGGTTAACCTTGATCCTATCAGGCATTCAGCTTCCGATAATGGTGATAAAACAATGCTTGATTCTTTCGCTTCAGACCAAGGATTCGCGCTGCCGAACCAAGTGGCTGGAGACGACGACTCTAGGCAACCACCCAAGCGCTGTTGTCTCCAACAGCCGCCTGAAGCGCAAATCGAAGCCGACGTAGTTCCGAAGCTTCTTTCAAGATTGCTGGAGAGCGTCCGCTATCAAGGTCCAGCAGATCTGGAGAATTTGAAGCGTGCTGTTTCGTGAGTCGCACAACCACCAGGTCCAAAATGGGCAGGGCTATACTAATCACGTCACCGTAGTGAGTCTTTCTTTACGCTCCCGGAGCAGGAGAAATGCGAATTTCTCAGTGATTTGGCCCGGTTACCTTGCGCGATGGCCAAAAGCGTAATTATGACCGCGGAAAGCTTCTCACGGAGCAAAGAGCATTGCCATATCTGTGATGCGGAACGCCACGATGGCTCTAAACTTGATGGTCAAAATAATGTCATCGACGAGGTAGGACAGATATTGACATTCATACTTCCAAGGATTTCGCGTTCTTCGACTCTCAGAGTGACGGCCATGATTACGCTCACGCGATTCCTGATGCACACACCGAGCTCCACGCACCTACAACTATCAAATTCAGTCTTCGGTGATTTTCTTCTCAGTTCTCTTCGGAGCTCCGTGCGTGAACTTCGAGTCGTTGCTGGGTATGACATATTTTGACTTGGTTGGCTTGAGTGCTAATGATTTTCAGTCACTCGGCTATCTGCTTTGTGCGCAAGAATTTAGAGCATGAAAGGCGACGAAGCAATTTTGTTATCATTCTCGAGTGGCTGAAGAGCCTGTCTGAGAAGCAAGAAACGGCATTGCACGAGACTTGTATCATGAGTCTATGTCGGCTAGCGGAGTATTATTCCATGATGCCTCATAAAGATTGGTAGTGGACTGACGATTTGGCCATTAGGCTTTCCAATGATGAGGAGATGAATATTATCCTTCTTCGTCTCATAGAGTACCTCGGACACCCGAACCCATTCATCTGTGGGGTGGCATACACCGAAGTATGTGTGCACTAGCAGTGCATTCTCATCTGTTTGATTATATATGATTAGATCACTGTGCGAGAAGGCTTCTGACCCAGCCATAGTTATCGAAGCTTGCCCAACAACTCGCCATCACCCCAGCTCGTTTATTCCGGCCTTTCTGGAGGACCCTTTCCGTGACAGTCGTCAAGAATTTGCAGTCTCGTCCGTACATGGCAGAGCAGTTGTGTGACTTGCTCGGAATGAAAGTTGATGACTACCTGAAGATGACAGAAGTCTATGTTTTGCCGCATCTGGTGCTCTCACGAAAGCGGGATGTTATTGCTAAGATTGGCGGGACCTACAAGGTCGCCAAATCGCCCTTCGATATATGCTCTGAGAAAGACAACCTTGCATCAATACTAGCATTTTTATTATGTCAACCCTCCTCAGACCCTCAGACGATGATCATGTCCACACTGTCATCTGTGGATTCCGCTTTCGAGGGTCGTACCTTGGCAGAGCTTGTGAGGATTGAACCCATTCTGATCGCATGCGATCTGCTGAAGGGCCTTGGGGACGCGGGAGAGGTGAAAGGGGAAAAGGTAAGTGTGTGACGGATGATTATAGTACAAGAATAGTTGATCTGACAGAAAGCAGTTTCATCAAGCGTTGCTCAATCTGGCATCGCTCGTTCCTCGAAAATCTGCGCACGCATCAAGAAAGTCAAACCTGATAGGCCACTTTATCGAGGAACATGTTTTAGGTATAATCACGCAATTCGCGCATGCTGTTAACGATTTCCAGATTAGACAACCTATTATTGAGAAGAAGAGGAATATCATGGCTATCGGGGCCATGATCAAGGTTGCTCCGGATCATGTAAGCAGCGCCTTGCCTCAGGTGAGTAAATAATATCATGACGCCGGATACTAGGACAGGAAAACTGAAGACTACAGATATGCGCTTGCTTGCGTTCCGCTTTAGAAATTGAAGAACTCTGCAATCATGCCTTCACAGTTTGGGGGATCTTGATAATCTCCTTGAATGAAGAAGATGTCGAGCCTCTCCTCGATCAGACACTGTCTATTGTTATTAAGCACTGGCTTACTTTTACTGAAGAAGCGAGGAAGTTTGCCGAAGAAGTTGTCGAGCACATTCTGAGCTCCCACAGTGAGCTTCTCCGGGATATATTCAGGACTATGCCCTCTTTGGCTTCGATACCTGTGCTCTCCAAATTTGAAGCGAAGATTAATGAGATGAAAGGCACGATGGATATACGGAGTCATTTTCTTGCTTTTTCTCGTCGCTGCTTGAGCGAAAATGCCACTGTTGTTGAGCAAGCCCTTACGGAGCTTGTTTCCTACCTCTCAGAACACGAAGAGTTCATTCACGAGTCTGTCCTAAGTGAGCAGCCAGACCCCGCTGTTGCGCATTTGGTTCGGTCCTTGCTTGACTGCTGCGTGAAATTCAACGCTACGTCAGAGTCCATCGCCCTTCTCTCTGCTCGCTGTCTTGGTCATATAGGTTGCCTGGATCCCAATCGAGTCGACTCAATCAAAGAGAAGAAGGAGATTCTTGTTCTGTCAAACTTTGAGAAGATGGAGGAAACGTTTGAATTCGTGCTCTTTTTCCTGCAGCATGTCCTAGTCGATGCCTTTTTGTCCGCATCTAACACTAGGGCTCAAGGGTTTCTCGCGTATGCCATGCAAAATTTACTACGATTCTGCGGCCTAAACTCCGCAGTCACTCAACGTTCACGTGGCGTGCAGTCTGATGAGAAATATCAGCGATGGCTGGAGCTTCCGGAGACTGTTCGCAACACGTTAACGCCCTTTTTGACATCGAAGTATACGGTCACTGTGGGAGCAGTCGGGTCAACTTGCCCCTATCCCATTTTTCCACGAGAGGCGACCCATGCCGCTTGGCTGCGATGTTTCGTTCAAGATCTACTTCAAAGTGGGAACGGAGATAACGCAAGATCCGTATTCGGCGTTTGCAGTCGCATCATCAAGGGACAGGATATCTCGATAGCGTCATTTCTCCTCCCCTTCGCTGTCTTAAACCGCGTGGTTGGAGGAACCCAGAAGGAGCGGGCGGACTTACAGTGTGAGCTTATGAATATTCTTTCTCGCCAACTTCCTGAAACAAGCAATGACGTACATGAAACAATCTTATTGTGCAGCCAGGTGAGTATGATGATTCCATGTACTCTAGAAAAGTGTATCCTGTTGACAGGGGTTCTAGAGTATCTTTGATGTCTTGGACTACCTTTCCAGATGGCTGCAAGGGAAGAAAAAGCAGCTGAACAGCCTAAGGAATCACACACAGAGAGCCACCAAAGAAAGCATTAGGGACCTTTTGGTAGACTCGTACTCAGCACAGATTAGATCTGTGGAGTCTCTTCTCAGCTCCATACCACCTGAGGTGATTTCTAGACGAGCTGTGGAGTGCAAGTCTTTTTCCAGGGCACTGTTTCACTGGGAACAATATATCCGTCAATACAAAAGCCGTTCTCAGATTCAACGAGAGGGCCCTGGTCTTGAATCGCTATATGAACATCTACAGAACATATACAGTCAGATTGATGAGCCAGACGGCATTGAGGGCATATCTACGCACCTGCACGTACTCGACATCGACCAGCAGGTTCTGGAGCATCGAAAGGCAGGGAGATGGGCCACGGCACAGAGTTGGTACGAATTGCAACTAGAGAAAGAGCCACATAACATGGATGCCCAGTGGAATTTGTTTACCTGCCTGAAGGAGTCCGGGCAGCAAGGTAACGCCTCATAGATGGATTTTATTGGACTTTACCTAATTTCTCTAGATGCGATTCTGACTCGCTTTGAACTTCTGAAAACGACAAGCTCGATTCCCAGATTCCTGCCTTTTGCGGTCGAAGCGTCTTGGATGACCAGTAGATGGGAGAAAATGCATACTTACCTTGGACTTTGTGCGGAAAGAAACACAGCAGACTTTAACATAGGTATAGGCCTGGCACTTGATGCCTTCCGTCGGGGTCAGAGACAACGATTCAGCGAAATCGTCGGCGGCTTGAGGCTGAGTGTGGCCAAGTCTCTTACGGCCAATTCCGTTACTTCTTTGCAATCTTGTCACGACAGCATGCTCAAACTGCATGCACTTACAGAGATAGAATATCTTGCCCTTGTAGGAGGTACAGACAAGGACCCTCAGGCACGCCGGGGCTTGCGACATTCTCTGGAGCGTCGTTTAGACGTTCTTGGGGGCTATTTGTCTGACAAGCAGTATCTTCTGGGCTTGAGAAGAGCTGCTATGGAATTGACGTACGTTTTCTTTGCCAAAACTTGAGTGCCGTGCCCTAACACAGCCCCAGCGGCAATTTTGCGGATTCCGACATAGCTGCCGCGTGGTTAACGAGTGCGCGTTTGTTGAGACGAGGCAATTTCAGTAATCAGGCGTATCAGTCGATGCTCAATGCCGCTCATCTGAAGGACCGGTCTGCGACCATCGAACATGCTCGGCTACTCTGGAAGGACGGTCACCATCGGAAAGCGATCCAGATACTAGAGGGCGCTATAGCTGCCAATGAATTTGCCTCGACGGCAGCGAATCGGGAGAATGCTAATTCACCTTCTTCCGCGTCAACTTACGAGACCAACCAGAATCTACTTGCTGCAAGGGTACGCCTTGTGTGAAAACATCACCTCACCGATGGAACTGGCTAACTTCTTTCAGGCGCATTTATTATTGGCGAAGTGGACAGATAGAGCGGGGCAGACTCAGTCAGACATCATAGTGCAGAGATATCGCGAGGTTATCAAACTCCAAGTCAAGTAAGCCTTATCAGTATGGCCCAATTTTGGCATTGACTTGAGCTAATGCACATCAGATGGGAGAAAGGCCACTACTATCTTGGGAAGCATTACAATAAAATTCTGGACTCGGAGAAGTCAAAGCCACTTGGAAAGGAAGCACAAATCTAGTAAGTCTCACGAAGAAGATATCGATCACCGTTAACGATGTCTCCCAGCTTGAGTGGCGAAGCTTCTAAGCTGGTCATTGACAACTACCTTCGATCATTGGCCCACGGGAATAAATACGTTTTTCAGTCGTTGCCCAAAGTCCTGACTCTTTGGCTGGAGCATGCCTCGACAGTTGAACAACCCTTTGATCCAAAGAGAGGAGATAATGAGTAGGCAGCCCATTTTCCAAAATCGTCTTCTTCGATTTAACGTTTTCCTTCTAACCTAATTAAAGGGAGTTCCAAGCACATACCCTGAATCAACGGAAGAAATGCCTCGATGACATTCACTCGCAATTAAAAAAATATATCAATAGGGTGCCCGCCGCACTGGTAAGCTTATCGATCCGTAATTCCAAGCAATTCTCCCTAACAAATTACAGCTTTTCACTATCCTCCCCCAAGTCGTCGCGCGAATCTCTCATCCGCATTCAACAGTCTATAATTTGTTGACGAGAATCGTAGCGAAGGCAGTACATGCGTATCCCCAGCAGGGACTCTGGACCATACTTGCCGTAGTCAAGTCATCGTCCAAAGACCGAGCCTCGAGAGGGTTCACTTGTCTTCAGAAGATTACTGTAAGTTTCATGTGCTAACTAGGTAGTTTTGTACAGGGCTCGAACTGAGATAATCGCAGGACGTCAGCAGAAAGATGAAAACGGATACAAGCCACGACATCCGTGGGATGATCAACCAAGGTCAAAAATTCTCGGAAGAATTGTTACGGCTTTGTGTAGCCAAGGTTGAGAACAAGACCTCCCGAATCAACCTCGCGCGGCACCTGAACTTCAATCACAGAGTCGCTCCATGCCGGCTGGTCATACCATTTCAGGCGATGCTTACTCCGAGCTTACCCAATAGTCATGATTCCGAGCATTTGAAAGGATTCAGGGCTTTTCCCCGTGACGCCACAACGATCGAAGGTACGCAGACATGCATACTCGAGGTTACACATGTTCTCTAACTGTCCTAGCCGTCCTTGATGAAGCTCAAATCCTGAATTCCCTCCAGAAACCTCGAAGGATCAGCATCCGAGGCTCTGATGGCAAGGTCTACAATATCCTTTGTAAACCAAAGGATGATCTTCGTAAAGACCAACGTCTGATGGAGTTCAACAACATGATCAACAGGTTCTTAAAGAAAGATGTGGAATCTAGCAAACGGCGCATGTGTGAGTATATACTTACCTGGATTTCCGCATTTTTGAACTAACGTCGAGCAGATATCAAAACATATGCTGTTACACCACTGAATGAAGAATGCGGCCTTATCGAATGGGTGGATAAACTGAGGACACTTAGAGAGCTCGTGACAAAGTTATTAAAAGAAAGAGGCGTTGCACTCAATGTAAGTGAAGCCCATTGCCCGCTGAGTTTCGGATGAAGCGGTTGGGAAGGCGCCAATTTGATATAATTGGTTCTAACAGTCGTTTACTGAAGTACGAGGAAATACGACATTATCTCAATGAGGCATGCTCAGAGCCTTCTAAAGTCTCGATCTTCACAAACAAGGTTCTAGCAATGTGAGCATCGATGGGATTGTCTTCCTCTTCGGATGTGGACGTACTCTAATCATTCTCCAGGTTTCCTCCAGTATTACATGAATGGTTTGTAGAGATGTTCCCGGAGACAGGAGCATGGTTTGCAGCAAGACTTCGCTATACACGGTCCTGTGCTGTTATGTCGATGGTCGGATACGTCTTGGGGTATGTCAAATCTATATGATGACAACTGTTCGTTTCTAAAATTTCCGTGCCCACAGGCTGGGGGACCGACACGGTGAGAACATACTCTTCGAGGAAGGCACGGGTGGTATTCTACATGTGGATTTCAATTGCCTCTTCGACAAGGTGGATCTTACCCGATGTTTACAAATATAGCCCTATCTAAACTTTGCGTACAGGGTTTGACGTTCGATAAACCTGAGCTGGTCCCGTTTCGACTCACTCAAAACATGATTGACGCTTTTGGGGCCTACGGATATAATGGTTTGCCTCGCCTGATTCCTCTGGCTGTTTGTGGATGCTCGTTAATAATGACTAGGTCCTTTTCGAAAAACCTGCGAATTGAGTCTTGATCTTCTGCGCCAGAATGAAGATGCACTAATGACGATTCTTGAGACGTTCCTGCATGACCCGACGACAGATTTCATTGGCAAAAAGGTTTGTAAGCTTCCACGCCGGGGGTGTAGATTATAAGCTCACGTTAATCTCCCACTGAAGCGCCGAACCCATGCAAATGTCCCCGATACGCCTGCCGGTGTCTTAGACAATGTTCGTAACAAACTCCGTGGCCTTCTACCCGGTGAATCAGTTCCATTGTCAGTGGACGGTCATGTCGATGAGCTGATCATTCAAGCAACTGACATTCACAATCTTGCGGCGATGTACATTGGCTGGTGTGCGTTCTTCTAGAAAAATATGTATCCAGGCCTTATCAGAAGAGTTTGTGGACCAAATACGTCTTGTTATGAGACAAAATCGAATAGATTCTTAAAATTGGCCATTTCAAACGCATTCCGTATCCATAGGAAACACCACCGCATTGCCATAAAAATTCGCGAACTGTTGAAATACGAGTTCTTCGTGCAGCCGCAGTGTCTACCTCCTAGATGGTCCGTGCTGGCTACGGCGCCTATCCCAGCTGTAGCTGCGGCTCCTGCTACGGCTGCTGTATTCATAGCTACTGTAGCTAGGGCTACGGCGCCTGCCTCGCCGAGGGCTCTCGCCGTTACCGCGTACCCTCCTCTTGGGTGGGGAAGCTGATGGGGTGCGCGAAGAAAGTGATCGAGAACGACGCGGAGATCTAGAGCGGGTTCGTGAAAGTGACCTTGGCCGATATAGATCATGCCTTTCCATTGCCCGGGAACGACCATATCTTCTCGGTGGTGTAGCTCTATTGGGATATGACGAATGGCGAGAAGAGCGGCTGTCACCTAGCGATTCTCGAGGTAGTCTCTGGCGTCCATGGCTGCCTCTAGCACTCGAAATGGGCGGGGGCGAACGGGAAAACGCTCTTTTGGGCAGGACAATTGATACATTTAGTACTGCTCCGTCAAACTGGGCCTCGTGCATGTGCGCAATGGCCGCTTCTGCGTCCGCAGGATCATGGTAAATGATATAAGCAGTGCCTCTGTTTGTCATGACTGTTTTTAAACTAAGTGTCAACCACGTTTACGCAGGGATAGGGACAGCGACATACAAGCATTATTCATTGGGAGATCAATACTCTGAATCTCGCCGAAGGCCCCGAAGATCTCCAATAAGTGAGGCTCAGTGACATTCTTGGTCAGCTTCTCGATGACAATCTGTTTCATCTTCCGCATGAGCCTCAAGACAACAAGGAGCGAGCGCCTGGGGAACCAAACCTTTGAGCTTCTCTGATTGTACCCGGGAGGGCTCTGACTGCGGCTATAGCTCCTACCTCTGTAAGACCTGGGGGTTGGACCTCGGCTCCAACTTCGACTTCGGCTCCGACTTATGGACCGTGTTCGTGACCTAGACCTGCTGGTTGGTGTTTGTCCGTTACGGCCACCGGTGCTGCGCTCTGACAAAGGACTCCTCGAAGTCCTCCTGGATCTTGGCTCTGGTCGGACGGACACAGAGCGCCTAGTCGAACGTCCATGGGATGATTCCCCATACATCGCAAAAAGATAGCTGCGCTTTCTTGCGACAGGCCCCAGTTGATCCTGGTTATTCGGAATTGCGAAACGATCAACGTGCTGCAGACCGTAAAAGAGGTTCTCAAAGTAACTCAAGTCGTCGCCAAAGAGTAGATAGCTCCGGCAGAAGTACTTATAGGTTATGACTCGAGGTGGGAGACTCGAATTGAATTATAAGCTCAACTTAAGTTGCCATTGGAGACTTGAAACTGGAGAAAGCCTCAGGCACGGTTGAGCCGTGCAGGCTAGACCTGTTGTAGTTAGCTTATAGGACTCCTGGTTCATCCGGAGTGGATATCCACCTCAGAGCAGTGCATATGTATCCTGGATTTCTAGAAATACATGTAAATTATATATACACCGTCACTTGAAGTGAACAAAGGACTAATCATTTAATTTCCACAGAGTCCCTCCAATGTTCATATTCCCGGATGACGTCCCCAGTGATCTGTCTCCGGACCTGTCTAAGCGCATACTCAAAATGTTTCCAACGAACCTCCTGCTCTTGGCCAGTCTCGTCCTCCTCGTCCAAAGCGGCGTCTCCTGCAGTTTCACAAATGCTCACCATCTCCGCTCCCGTGTAACCCTCTGTTTTCATAGCCAGGTCATCCAAGTCTACTTCAGGATGGACCACCGACTTGCAACACCAGATATTTAGTATCTCCTTTCGCGCTTCGAAGTCAGGAGGTCCGATGTAAAGAATGTTATCCAAACGCCCGGGGCGCATCAGGGCTGGATCGAGCACATCGGGTTTATTGGTTGCAGCCACGACCAGAACACTCTTGAGTTCCTCAATACCGTCCATCTCATTTAGTAGTGTTGTAAGCACATTCACCCCGCCTTGTGACGTGTTTCCACGCTTTGAGGCAATGGCATCTATCTCATCAAAGAAGATGATACTGGGCTTAGCTGAGCGGGCTTTTCTGAAGATCTCGCGCAGAGCCCTTTCCGATTCACCAACATACATACTCAGGATCTCTGCACCCTTGACAGCCATGAAGTTCAAGCCAGCTTCGGTGGCCAGAGCTTTAACTGTTAATGTCTTTGAGCATCCAGGGGGGCCGTAGAGAAGAATTCCTTTCTTGCTCTTTACGTTAAGTCTTCTCATCCGTTCGGGGAACTGAATTTGTTAGCAAATTACGCTCCAATATGTCATGTCCCCACAACTTACCCTTAATGGCCGCTCAACGGCCTTCTGGAGCCGCTTCTTGATATCATGCTGGCCACCGATATCCGACCACCTTACTTTTGGTGTTTCCAGGAAGACTTCCCTCATCGCAGTCGGGCGAGTTTCCTGGAGTGCCGACAAAATGTCGCCTTCCTCGATCCTCAGCTCGATAGTGGAGTTGTCAGTCATGTGCAGATCGTGAGATCCGTTAGAGTTGGTATGAGCCGAACTTAAGGGGTTAGCCCCAAGGTTTTTAAGCAGCCTTTGTCGGGCTTTACGGCAGGCAAGCTGTAGCAGGGCAAAAATATCAGCTCCAACATAACCATGCGTCTTTTCCGCGATTAGTTCGATAGACCGGTCGCTCAGGGCTATTGATGGGCCTCCACATATGGCACGCACGATTTCAGCCCGGTCACGTGCGGTTGGAATCTGCAGCTCGATTTCATTTGCCAGTCGATGAGGAGTTCGTAAAGCATCATCCACATCGTTTGGGTGGCGAGTAGCCCCGACTACCAGAACACGAGCAGCTTTCGCTAGATCCATACATTCGGACAACACCGCCGCTAAGGAGTGATAGTCGACGGAAGCTTTCTTGGGAGCGATAAACTCAAGTTGATCAATTAGCACAACGCTTGGCTGGTATCGAATCGCTTCCTGAAAAATGTTGCGCAACCTGGTCTCTGCATCACCATTCTTGCTGAATGCGGAGGAACCGATATCATACGTTCTCCGCCATCCGGCTAATCGAATCTGGCCCAAGAGTTGTGTTTTACCTGTTCCCTTTGGCCCATAAAGAAGGATACCTCTGCTATGCTCATAGAACGGCGGCATAGTAAGCACATCTGAGTCCTGGTGGAAATCAGCAAGGTTTTCGTTGATAGTTTGGATCTGGCGGCTCATTCCTCCGAGTCCATGTGGAACGACTTGAAGGTGGAAGGTCCCGCTTTCCTCGGTATCTCCCACGACTTCGTCAATGAAGACCTTCGAGTTTCCACAGAAACGGTATAGAGTACTGCCGTGACTTTCGGCCACTGTCCGAATTTCTGCAATCCTGAAGCTTCGTCTCTGACCTTTAAGCTCCAGATCGAATATCAGGCCAACAGCTAGAGCCTCGCATTTTGAAAGCGGAAACTCCAAAGACCAAGCCCAGTGTTCTCTCTCCGGTAGGGAGATGGGACCATATCTTTCAATCCTGTCAGGGTCAGAGTAGTCAACTAATGTGACTGACCCAGCTTCTTCCAGAACGTCATCTACCCTGGTGATAGAGATCTGGTCACCAAGCTTGATTCCGTAACAGTCTTGAATAGTCCTCGACAGTTGCACAGCCGACTTTCCGATGCTCTCAGCTGAACTCCAGGCAATGGCTTGCTTCGACGAACCGCCAGGGAGTAATAAGCGACAGATATCCCCAGCTCTGAGCTTGAGAGAGGCCAATGATGTCGAGGATAAATAAACGCGGAAAGCATCTCGATTATCGTTTCTTACTTGCTTGGGTAACGGCCGTACGGTAAAATCGCGATTCTCCGGCATGTCGCAAATGATCACACAGCTTCTGGGCACAGGGGAATAGTGTAGACGTGTCGATTGACTGCTTGTTCATTGGTCTGTAATCATAGTTTAGAAAGTTGAGCCATGGCATACACCCAAGTCCCGCTCTTTGGGGGTATAGACATCGGATCCCGTACAGCTGATCAGTGAAAAATATATATGCGCGTAATGCCTAGCATGTAGGCAAAATAGGCAAACAGCCTGTCAGTGAGTTTCCCTGTCTGTTCTAGATTCGCACCATTGGCCTTTACATCAAACAATGAAAAGGTATGCGAAAAGAAGAATTCATCATGATAAATTGCCCGCACCTTTTCTCCGGAATACATAGGAACTAGTCCTATCCTGGACTAGCTCGTCCGTTCTCTCTGCAATTAGTTCCACTGGAGCCAACTTGGCTGAGGCCCGCCGAACGGAACGCCTGGTAAGGTACCAGTATGTAGTCAGGCTACCTAGGTCCGCGTCGGTGCTAGGTAGGTATGAATACTCAACCAATAGAGAGCTGTCCAGTAGTCCGGGTGCAGACCTGCAAGTTGCGGCAGCAAATTGTTAGGTAAAAGTAAAACCACCGCACTGCTCGGATAACTACGTATATGTTGAAGACCCTAGGGGGCCGTAAATTTACCCCTGAGCTCGCCACATTCCAGGAGGCGCGGGTTCCCCGTACGGCTCTCATGGAAGACAGAATCCATTCAGCTGCTCGTTCAAAGGAGGTGTCGCTAGTCAGATTCGGCCTGCGTCTCTAGCGGATCTGTTGGGAGCAGGTTATCGACATGGCAATCTGGTGTCACTGCGACCTTGTATCATTGCGCCGCAGCCAAACAGTGAGGGGATCCAGGAACTTTCGTAAAGTGAAGTGGAAGACAAGGAGTAATATTCAATTGTCGCGTCTTTGACTCATTCATTAGAACACAGTAACGCCACCATAAAAGTTCAAGATAATGAGACGAAATTGGTAATCCTCGAATAATATAGACATACAGATGTAACAGGACCAAATCATAACGGAAGTCTGTGCAGGTCACACCAACTTAATCGCGTAAGACAGCACGCAGCGATCAGGGGCTTTGGCAAGCCTGGCGGATAAGTCCGGAGAATCCATTGGTACAGAGCAGCCAAGAAGGCGAATTTAAAACGGCTTCGGATTGAGCTGGCGACTTTTGCATATTCTTCAACAACATTTTCCGCTGGCATTCCCGCTCAATCCCGAAGCTTGGTTGTCTATGTTCACACCCTGAGAGCCAGGCTGTTCAGATTTCGAGGTATCCATTCCTTTTTTGATATCGGAAGCAAGATTGTAGAAAGCCTTCTCAATGTTGATATTGTTCTTCGCTGAGACCTCGAGGAACGGTATTCCTAGTTCATCGGCCAGCTGCTGGCCCTGTTCCGTTGTCACAGCCCTCTTTTCTTCCCAATCACACTTATTTCCGATGAGAATCTTGTGTACGCCTTCACTAGCATGTTGCTCAACGTTTGAGAACCATGTACGGATATCTGTAGGATTCCCGGAATTAGCGATCGGGTTTCGGAATGAAGCCGTAAAAGAACCCTTACTCTGGAATGAACGTTCGTCGGTGACATCATAGACAAGAAGAATACCCATCGCCCCCCTGTAGTACGCTGTCGTGATTGTTCTGAACCGCTCCTGTCCAGCAGTATCCCATATTTGGAGCTTTACACGCTTTCCGTCCAGTTCAATAGTGCGAATCTTGAAGTCAATACCGATGGTGGTGATGAATGAGGGAGTGAACGAGTCCTCGCTGAAGCGCAAAAGACAACACGACTTCCCAACCCCAGAGTCCCCGATCAGTAGTAGTTTTATCTGTGGGGAAATGGTCTCAGCCAGATATACGTAGATGACTTGACTCGTCAACACTTACCAAGAAGTCATAGTTTCTGGTTCCGGCCATCGTGGGATGAGCCCCTCGGATGAGCGGTACAGAGGACGAGAAGTATAATAGATTCTATTAGACTTGCGGACGAGTGCGGCGGACTGGAACCGTGAGACTGCTTCCCCTCCTTTCCCACTTCGCTTGTGGCCTAGGCTGTTGTTTCACCTTTCGCGTCCGCCTCGGGGTCGCTATTATTTGGTCAAGATCGACCTTGTCATGAATTATCTGTCGGTTTGGGGGAGTCGATGAACTTGACTTGAGTCTGGAGATGGGGAAGGCGCCAGGGGAGAAAGCGTGCTGGTAGTAAAGAGTGGTGAAAGGATAGAGGCGACGTCGCAGGGAATCCACGAAACCAGCGCGTAAATCGGGTAGAAGAACTCGAGTTAATATGATGCAACGCAGCTTATGTCCCCACTTTGGAGCTCTTGAATAATGAGGCCTAAAGGAAACAGCACTGCTGATGGGGGGTTTGTGTGAGCTAGGTAGGGATGGGACCGATACGTAGTACGATTTGGGACTCTTGATAGGGTATAGTTTCCGCAACGGATATCAGGAATAACCAGGTGAGTTACAATCTACCCCCTCCAGCCCACGATTGCTAAAATAGTACTCCGTAGGTATAGATGGGATAGTGACATCTATTATTTTACACAGCTCCAAATACCCATTATTGTGATATCATGTGTCTAGATAATTAGATAGTAACGGTTAACGCCAGTAGAAACCTGCGGCTTCAACTGGATCCGACTAGGTAATCCACTTCTCCAACTATTAACTGCCTACGTCTGCCCGCCTCGTGGCATTGAAATCGCTTTCTAGTCGTTATAACTAACTGCGAGATTGAATAATTCTTCTCACTGCTTTCCATATACTGCATGGGTCTGACGCCACATGGCATGGATTTCACCTACCAAGATATTTATCGCTTATCCTAAGCCTATGACAACTTGGATTCTACCACCTATGGAAGAGAGAAAGGAAGGAGCGTAGTGGACTGTGGTTATATTTATGTCCATTTTGAATATGTCCATGCCATCCTCTCAACGATGTGGAGCTGCCTGTCAGCTCGGTTCTCATTGATTAAGTCGCTGATATCCTCCTGAAACGCACGAAGATCTTCTCCTTTGAGCATGGTCTGTGCTTTAATGCTGAGAATTTCGGCATTGCAGAAAAGGAGACCCTGATTTTTGTAGGTAAGGCGCCCGTCTACAGTAGGGCTGGACGTCGACAGGATTCGATGAATGTTCCTATCAATGTCAGCTGCAAAAGAAGCTACAGTAGCACCAGTTGTCTGCCTACCGCAGGGCATATCTTAGATCGTCATGGCGTCTACCAATTCGGAATCCTCTCCTGTTGCTCAGAAGACCTAAAAACCAGCGTATTGAGGCGTATGATATGAGGAGCCCAGGAGTCAAGCCAACAAAGCTACAGTGCGTGAGTATCCATCTGTCATTCAACAGGGGGAGATTGCATACCCGAAAACAAGCTCTTGGCTCTTCAAAAGGGAATCAATGCCACTCATTGCTACCTCGACGTCTACTTTGGTCTTCTGTATCTGTATCAAAAGAGCGCGCACCAGGTCGCCCCTGAACGTGCCTACGAAAGGAGTTCGCAAGTCCTTCTCGTAAGATCTCAAAACTGGCGTCAAGTCGCCCTCCCTCACCCTATCCACAATGATATCAGCGGATGAAGAGGGCTGACTCTGCTCACCACGGTCAAGCACAAAGTCAACCACCATTCTCTCAAGACTTGCCCGATCCGCCTCCAGACTGTTCTTGCTCATTATGGCTATTTCACTATTTTCGTCATGGCGTATAGTCCGAACAAGTTTCACTATCGGGTTCATAACCCAGTTCCTCCAGAAATCGACAGCAGTGGAACCGAGATTTGAAATCCAGTCAATGAGTATAGGGCCGACTTCTCTCGCGGCTTTCCACAATGTGGTGCCTGAAACTAGCGCAATTGATATCGGTAGCCAATAACGGGCAACGGGCGAAGGGCGTCCGAAGTCGATGATGCCCCTAGTAAAGAGCTGTCCGTAGTTCGGGAGAAGCTCCGTAAGAATATAGTTGAGTTCCCCAAGTATACTTTGGGGGTTGCAATCATTGACGGCGCTATATTTTGCGAGGTCATTCGCATTCTCGAGTGTGTCCTTGTCTGGGTCGATATCTCGAAGGAGCGATTTTATCAGTCCAACGCTGCCTTGAACCATCTGGCGCAGATCGTCGTTTGTCAAACCCGTACTCCTTGCCTCAAATGGAGCGTCTGCCTTGAATGAGAGACACTCCTCGATGAGAACTCCAGCGGCAATGGCATTGAAATCCCTCATTCCTTGGAGCTTCCTCTTCTTCCGCCGTATTTCCAGCTTGGTCCTGTTCAAAGGAGAGAATAGATCAATGCGGGCGGAACGCAACACCGGCGTAATGCCACGCTGGACTGAGGTGTAAAACTCCAGCAACATATTCCGGCCCGATCTCCTCCATCTGTTGGCAATATCTACCGTTGAACATCTAGAGGTATTGTCTCCGTTGTCGAGACGCCTACGCTCCAAACGCTTTTCCCACACTCTGAATGGGGAGGTCTGCAATGCATAGAGACCGACCCACCAGTCATATTGTAGAACGTCTTCCCAATACTTGATTTCTTCATTAAGCAAGAGGACATTTTCCAAGAAGACCTTCAGAGCAGCAGCAAGTGTATGTATTGAGGCTTTTGCACTAACCAGCCACGAGAGGTCAGACAGGTAGCTGTTGAAGACATCTGATTCCAGAGAGGAGTCAGCAGCAGAGAAGACATCATCGCGGCATTTCTTGATCACATCTATGAGCTTATCGCTGCGCAAAGTGGTATGGTTTTGAGAGTTGACAGAGAGTTTGCCGATAATATGCTCAAGATTAGTTTGTCGTTGAATAGGAAGGTTACCAATTCTTTCAGTTCTATGCTTGTGCAATTCTGCGTCGACTTTGTCAATGATTTGTTGACGAAATCCTTCTAGTTGCGTCTCAAGGCGGTAAACTTTGCTGGAGTAGATATTAATTTATAGCTTCGGAAGTTAGGTATCTTTACTGAACTTGGATCTCTGACTTACCTTTGAAAAGCGGACATTGTCCCTCATCCGAGTCGATTGTATACTAGAATAAATTATCCCAATGCTGGAAGCTGAAGTGGGAATGCCTAAGCTGCAGTAGACAGCAGTTAGGCTCCTAAAAAGCCTATTACGTCATCACCGCCTGATAGATAGGTACCTACTATCGCGATACTGGCCTTATCACTTGGAGGTAATAGAAATAAATAAAAAAGAAACTATATTCAATGTAACTATCTAACTGAATTCTTCCTCGCAAGGATATTAATGTTGTTGCAAAACTCATGAAGCAAAGGGTCAAAGGTTCAGAAAGGCAGGAAGGAATAAAGATCACGTGCTGGCCGGATTCCTGGGAAGGTCACCACAGTACTACTTAGGTATAGGGCTTCCTAGGTACCTACCACCTGGTAGCTCTAATTGTCTTCGAGTAAGGTACCCTGAAACCCTGGCATGAACCTCTCTAATCTATCCAGTATTATAAAATTTATGCTTATATAAGTCGTTTAACCCCTACGCGAGTGTAGCTAAGCAACAAAAGCTTGTTTGATTTCTACTCCAGTAGTATGCATATATGGGTCATCAACAGTACAGATATCGATATCAACCTGGAAGATATCAAGGCATGACCAATAATCACCCCTCTACCTAGTAGTGTACCACCTGATTACGTAAGATCAAGTTTCACACCATACTTCCAACCTGATTCCTACTGTCTCCCATCACTTGCTACTCTTGGCCAAAAGGTCATCAAGTCTTCCATTATATCGGATGTAGGTGAAAGGCGAGTTTCAATGCAGCCTCTGTGACAGGTGAAGGTCATTGAAGCATGGTGCGAAACCAAGATAGCCGCCACCCGCCAGGTCATGTCATAATTACGAGATATTGTAGCTATCAATCATCTCCGAGAGACGGGCCGCCTCTTCGGAATAGTTGACTGGCCTTGCGAATGACACTTGATACCGAATACTTCGCACGCCAGTCAGCTCTATAAAAGGAATGATGCTTGAGACAGTGGACTTACCGCTGCTGGTCCCCATAATGGTCTATTTTTGCTCGACAAGCGAAGGTCCAGGTGCGACAATTGGCGTTCTGGAAAATATCGCCAAAAGCTTTGTCTTCATTCTGTTGTAACTCCATCAAGTGATCCGCACTCGTGCGCATCATCAGTCTGCCAACATCATCGAAGCAATTGAGGTAAAGCTGTCCCGTATGGTCGCTAACGTTGATAAGCATTATATAACGATACTCTGGTCGCGGGTGGGTTTTATCGCAGTGTTCGCATCGCCACTGCCCAGGATCGAGCTCGGTCACCTTTTTATTGCAACCCTCCGAGAGACATGCGGGGTAACACATATTGTCCTGCTTGATGTACATGACTGTTGCCCTCAGGGTGAAGTAAGCTGGTTCCTCTGACATGCCCAACTGCTCTTCTCGAACTTGAGCGATCGTCTTAAACTGGTCACGTTTCATGGTAGATAGAGTCCCCGCTGACGGTGCATGAGAGGCAAAGCTCTCGTCTCTGCCTTGCGCGTCATACCAGCCTTTGAGTTTATGAGCTTCCTCAATATCAGGGTCGACAGTCACTGAGCCCGAACTAAGCAGACTCAAACTTCTCCCTCCAAAATCAGAAACCTTGACCCCTTTGAAGGCAACTACTGACTCCGGAGCGGCACCGAAGTTCATCGCCGTCGTACCCCAAATAGTCAAGCGAACGGAGAATCCTGTGTTATCAACCAGAGTAAGCTCACGCTTATCGTAGGGCTTCTTAGTCGTCTTGGACACGATCTGCGTTGTCTCTCCAATCTCTTTCAATACTCCGATAACATCGATTGTCGTATCTTTTTCGACAGACTGTAGGTCCCCAATGGTGGTAAAGTTGAAACGCACTTGGGGAACATCATTCTGATCTTCCGCCTACATAAAGTCAGACGTGCCAATGCGGATTGTATGTGAAGTTCGCTGACCTTCTCGACAAGAGTATCTCTCTCGAAAGTTAGCTCATAGTCGTTGTTGAGGTTCGAAAACTGCTTCTTGGCAATCTGAACGCGGCACGGACTGGATATGTAATACACGCTGCCCTCTTGGAAGAGATCGTAAAGTGCAGCGCATTGTTCGTTAAATCCAGTAGCACGGATTTCGCCACTATCATCCAACAGGTTGACATTGAAAAGCGTGCCGTCGCCGTTCCTTCCGTGGTATGTCTTGATTGCTGACTTGCTAGTGCAACGAGCTTTGATCGTCCACTTATTAGCGTAGGGAGAAATGGCCTCTATGGGATATATGGTTGCGGATGCAGATCCGTGCACGGGCCGTACGTGCTGCGTCCGGGAGCTCACTAGTGATGAGCCATTCTGTATCTTGGTGCCATAAAACCCGTTACTAGATATTGTTGTGGGCTGCGGCTTTTCGTCATCCTCTTGCTTGTTCTCCAGTGGTTTTGGTTCGCCAATCTTCTCAGCTTCGCCTAGCTCCTTCAGAACCTCGAGGTCGAGAATGATAAGGATCCTGTGCAAGGGTCAGTCAAAAGCCAGATGTCGTCGAAGAGTACCCACTTTTTCCCTTTGACTGAATTCGCCTGGAAAGATTTAAGCCTCACAAAGCAGCCCTTGCGAAGTGAACCATCTGTGACAAAGTGATTGGCCTCTAAATTGAGCTGGTCAGGAAGTTCTCATGATCGGACTTGTGATGGATATCCCCAACATACGGATTGCAAGCATCGTCTGAACATAGTTGGATATATCGCTGAAGACAACCCTATACCGTTCCTGGTTGTTTGCCTGGGGTGGCAATGGCTTGACTTGGACACACTGAACTATGGGCTCACGGGTTTGAGGTTTGGTATCATCAAAGATAGCGCTTGGAAATTATGAGAATGAGTTTCGAGCAAGAAGACAGGAAACAAGTAAGGAAAGGGTAATGAAGTACCTGAGTGCCCCAACCGAAATATGTGATGCTTGTGAAGCCATGATAGCACAAGTCCGGTCTCAGAATTTGTACTTCCCCTGGTATCAAGATGGTCTGAATCAGTATTAAAGGACTGAAAGGGTCGGCCACAGGCATTTGAGAAGCTCACTGTTTCGGCTGTATACGAGCGTGATGTTTGTGACGGGAGAACTGGACACACGCGTTGTCTGTCAGTAAATTGAGCTGACTGCAAGTGGACGCGAGGGAGGACGCGTAAAGTGGTTCAAAAAACGCGGACTTGCGGGCCCCACCAATGATTTCACTCCAGTAGTGGACTTCTTCCAAGGTGACGGGAAAGCCACCTGCGAAGGCCGCCGAGAGCTGGGCTACGAGTTGCCGGCCTTGTATAGAAGGGTTTTCTTAGTTAGCTTGGGTTTATCATACCTCTATCAAGCCTCCCCCTACTTCAGCTCTGGCCAACTTCACACTCGGTCTCAAGATGGCGACTTGCGTCCATACTGATTCACCAGGTTTCTCGCGTTATTCCCTGTGTCCGTCCGGAAGTATGCTAATGCTAACTGCCTACAGATCTACGGCCACCGTCTGTTTCTCAGGCTGTATATCGGGAAGACTGCACACAATGTTTTGACTCTATTGTTTGTCGCTGCCTTCCTTTTCCGATGCCTACGTTCTAACACACATCCAGGACGATGAGTCTGGCGTCAATGTTTGCCTTTCCTGCTTCAATGGCGGCTGTGCTGGATCGAGGGATCACGCACGTCTACACTTTGAGCGCTTCGGCCATCCTCTAGCGCTAAATATCCGAAGAACCCGGAAAAAGATTCAGGTAGGCAGACATACTGCTACCTCTTCTAGAGATAACCCAAGGATGCTAAGTTACGCCAGCGAGAGGAGCCTCCGCAAAAGATATCAAAGCTTGCGATCAATGCCGAGACGGATGAGGATAGATATGATACAATTACACATGTTGTCTGTTACCCTTGCGGCCAACAGAATGTTGACAAATCAAGCAAGCTCCAGTCTGTCATTGAGGGCGTACTGAATGCCACAACTTTTTCAAAGAGGGAAGAGATTAAGGCATGGGAGCAAGAGTTTATCCCATGTGAGCATACTGTCGACCTAATTCAGCAGGAGCCTACGAGCGCCCAGCCCAAAGGTAATAGTGCTTCATCGTCCCTGCTATATAATCAGAATTAACTCGTGCAGATCTCAGCCAATGTTCAATGTGTGATTTAAAGCAGAATCTTTGGCTCTGTCTAGTGTGTGGCAACTTAGGTTGCGGTCGCAGCCAATTTGGGGGTACTGGCGGTAACTCACATGGCCTCGCACACTTCGATGCGACACATCATGCGGTTGCCATTAAACTGGGATCAATAACTGCCGATGGCTCAGCGGATATTTTCTGCTATCAGTGCAATGAGGAAAGAGTCGACCCTGACCTGGCCATCCACCTTGCTCATTGGGGAATCAATCTAGCAAGTCGTGAGAAAACGGAGAAAAGCCTCATGGAGATGCAAGTTGAGCAAAATTTAAAGTGGGATTTCTCGATGACGACCGATAGTGGGCATGATCTTAGACCTGTTTACGGGCCAGGTCTCACCGGTCTGTCAAACCTGGGAAACAGTTGCTACCTCTCGAGTGTTGTGCAGTGTTTGTTCGATTTACCTGAATTCCAGCACAGGTATTATCACCCATCCGAGATGCCACCTTATTCCGAGTCTCCGGCTGCAGACTTCGAAACTCAGCTGCGGAAACTGGCGGATGGGACTCTATCCGGGCGATACTCCCGGCCTGACAACAAGGTTGTGGCTTCCCCGGAATCCCAGGACGTTCAGCACCAGAAAGGCTTGTCACCGTCAATGTTCAAGCACTTGATCGGCCGTGACCATGCCGAATTTTCCACAATGAGGCAGCAGGACGCTTTTGAATTTCTACTGCACGTCTTCAAGCATATCACCTTGTCTAGACATCCCCCTGGGATGAAGAACCCAGTGGAGTCGTTCAGGTTTTGCGTGGAGCAGCGTCTCCAATGCCAGAACTGTAAAAAGGTGCGCTACAGAGCTGATGCGCAGGATAATATCTCGATACCCGTCCCCGCACGCCGAGTAGCCAGTGCTGGCAATACCAATAGTGATGGTTCATTTGAACCCGTGTCCCTCTTTGAATGCTTGGATGCGTTTACTGCCGAGGAAACTGTTGATCTTCGTTGCCCCTCGTGCGAAACACAAGAGAAGTTCTCCAAGCAGTCTGCCTTCAAGACATTGCCGACTAATCTGGTAATAAATGCCCGACGGTTTGAGCTAGTCAACTGGGTGCCCACAAAGCTAGATATTCCCGTTGAAGTCAATGACGGACCGGTCGATCTAGCTCGTTACCTTTCCCGCGGGCAACATGAGGATGAGGAAGTTCTTCCTGAGGACAATTCCGCTAGTGTGTTCCAAGCCAATACGGGTCTCGTCGATCAGCTGGTTGCAATGGGTTTTCCACAGGTCAGGTGTGAGAAAGCTCTCTACTCGACTGGGAATTCCGATCTCGAAGCTGCTATGAACTGGCTTTTTTCTCATATGGAGGATCCGGATATAGACGAACCCATGAGTAAAGGCCAAACTATGAAGACTACGACTGGACAGGCATACGATCCAGTCAAGATAAGTCAACTCAACGAAATGGGAATCGATGATTCTCGCGCCAAGCGAGCATTGGCAGCCACCAATGGCGATATTGAGCGAGCTGTCGACTGGGTCTTTAGCCATCCAGATATTGAAGACTCAGATGGGCAACAGACCAGCAGTAATCATGAGGGGCCTCAGACGTTTCCCGGCTTCGATACTTCACCAGCAGTTTATCAACTTCGATCAATAATTTGCCATAAAGGTGCTTCGGTACATGCTGGGTAAGTCTACGCCGACCATGGTTCTACCGGAAAACTATGCTAATGCGGTGTTAGGCATTACGTTGCGTTTGTGCGGAAACACCTACCGGGAGAGTCGGGGCTATCATGGGTGATGTTCAATGATGAGAAGGTCGTGGAAGTGGAAGATGTGCAGGAAATGAAGAAATTCGCCTACCTTTACTTCTTCTCGAGAGTCTAACTGGCCTGGGCTTGCCCATTGCTCAATCGATCTTCGAGTTTGTGGTGAAGTATTCCTGCAGGCTAAATGGCTCAATCGATCTTGGTCATGTGGTTGAGAGTGGGATACCTAGAAGATTATGTGGTAGTATACTAGGCAAAATGCTGTTGCATAGCACAGGAAAACCAGTATTATAATAACCATTTCGGTGTTATTAGTATCCTTATATGACAAGCAGCCAGTATTAATCCAATAAGTGGAGATATAGAGTGGATGATCAGGTTATGCATCTAGGAAACTAATTGTCAGTGAAGCACTTTGCAAACTGCCAGGTCTGTGAGTGCTGCCAAGTCAGGTACCGTACTTGATCACATGATACCTGGTCTCACTTAATGCCTGATTTTAACAATACTGTTTATAGTAAAACTAAAGCTTTTAATTTATATAAAATTAGAATTAAATTAGATTATTTTAATAGTAAAATATTTATTAGTAAGCCTAAAAGGGTTTAGTGCCTAGTTATCTAATCTATTATAAGATTAAAGATCGTATTCCTATTATTTATTATTTACTTTCTTTAAAATAATTAAACTCTATAAGATTTTATTACTTTAATAAATTATAAGCTTCTTTTAATACTAGATAATATTATTAAATATTATTAATAGCTCTTTTTATAATTTTTATTATATTTTATTAGAATATATAGTGAAACTACTAAGAATCTAAAAATAGACTAAAAATTATACTAACTAATAAGATATAAATGAAATTAGAATTATATATAAGTTAATAATTAAGATATTTACTAGGTTAAATAGTTCTATTATATAAGGAACCTATATTATATAAGTACTTAGAACTCTTATGATACCTGGCTGGGGCCAAGGCTTGGATATTTAAATAAGTATTCTTATAAGAGAATATATATCTTCCCTCTCTTATAAAAGTAGAAAAAAAATAATAATAATCTTTATAGTAAAAAAATATCTATCTTCTTTTATTATAATAAAGCTATTTTTTTATACTAGTTATATTTATTATAAGATTATTTCTTTTTATATATTTTATTATTTATCTTTATAACTAGTCTATTAGAAGATAATAATATATAAAATTATATTTTAATTTTTTTATAAAAATAATATATAATCTCTCTATAAAATATAATTATAAAGAATTTAAGAATTCTTATAAACTAATTTTATTAATAAAATTGTTTATAAAAAAATAAATAATAATTAGTAAAAAATAGAGCAGCTCTATAAAAAAGTAA